>PVKU01000901.1:0-273922 GCA_004027475.1 Anoura caudifer | reverse complement strand
CCTCTGCCACCCCTAGGTCTCGGGAAAGGCAGCATTCCCCGTCCTCCGTTTCCCCATCTGCAAAGTGGGGACAGCAGCGTCTCCTCCACTTGGGCTTGGTTTTTGTTGCCAGCCTCCCCTTTTTGCTTTTCGTGTCAGTCCCTTCTCCCCGACCCCCACCGCTCCTACAGAAGCTTTCTACACATTCACATCGCTGACGCTGCCTGTCCTTTTTCTGGTTTTTCTTTAAAGTTCCCAGTGAACCGTCTCTGGTGCGTGTTCTCAGGATCCCAAGCGACTGCGGCTTCTGGTGCCCAAATGCATTCCAGATGGGCAATGCTCGCACAGGCAGCCTGGTGCTGGGGCCCCTCTCAGCACAGGGGTGTTGGGGCTCTGATGGGAGAGGTTTTCCAGTGCAGGAGGGGGGCCCTCATGCAATGGCCTGGCAACGCCCCCAAACGAAAGTTAATATTGTCCTGGCCACGGGCAAGAATGCCAAGAATGCTTTGTAAAGTTTTATCTCTTTGCAACTCTCCGTTTTAATTATTGTCAGGAGGTGACCTACATGCGGGCAGGGGAACTCTCACCCCTCCATGTGGGTGAGGGCCGGGCCCCCCTGGGGCCAGCTCCTGCTCCGTGTCCCTGCCCTTCCCTCCCTCCGCTGTCTGGTGGTGGGGAGAGCTGGCCTTTCACCCGGATGCACCAGAGTTTACATTCTGTCCCCACCACCCTGGAGTGATGGCAAAGTGACTCTGCTCAGAGCCTTAGTTTTCTAGCCTGGGAGTAGCGGCACCTACCTCAGCGGGTTGGTCGAGGTGTTTCAATGAGATCAGGGAAGAGGCTAAGGGCTGGGAGGAGGGGGAAGAGCATCTCTCTGTTCAGTCCCTTGTAAATTTGACGGCTACGGCTACTCAAAGCCCTTTAACGACTCTCCGGTTGCACAGCTTGAAGTCCAGACGGTCTGGTTCTCGAGACATCTCGCGATCTGACCCTCCAGTGGCACCTTCAGCTCTGCTGCTCATCGGCGGTGTGGCCAGGGTCCCATTACTCACCGCTGCTGTGCCTCTCTCTGCCCCTCTGTGAAGTGGGCTGGTAAGCCCTCTCTCGTAGGCTTGCTGTGAGGATTAAATCAGCAGCTACAGGTGAAGCGCTAAGGAGAGTGCTGGGTCTAGTAGGTGCTCAGTAAATGAAAGTAGGTGAGTTATTGGGGTGTTTTCATCTCATTGCCCCTGCTGCACCCTCATCCTGTTGCCCAGACCTTGGCCAGTGCTGCACTCTGGGCCCAGAAGTACATTTTGTCCCTCTCTGCTGCCCACGTCATTCCTGGGGGTCCTTCAAGACCCAGGCCATTTTCGCCTTGTCTGGGAAGCACACCCGGGCTAAAAGAGGTGCCCCTGGGAGGCCCGCACTGCTCTCCATGCTGATCCCTGGGGGGGCCCAGTGTGGGGCCGAGCTTGGGCTCGGGACGCAGGCCTCCTCCCCAGCTCTGCCTCCTGGCCTGTCCCTTCGCATCTCTATGCCTTGGCGGTGTCCTACCCGATGGGCACAAATGTGACTAAACCTTTAGATTATAAAATGAGGAGGTGTAGGTCAAGAGCTCAGAACCGTGCTTGGTGCACAATAAGCACAACCTATGATTGCGACACAGCTTCTCGCTCTGTGTAGTAACTGTTCTTATTCTCCCCCTCCTTGCCCCAAGACTCGGAGCATCTTCAGAGTCAGGACTCTGTCTTATTCTTCTCTATCCCTAGTATGTGACACCCAGCAGGTGCTTCATTAGTGTTTGCTAAATGTAGGTAACCCCAAAATGTCTTTATTTTTTAATTTCCGTGGCTTTCTGCTGGGAGAAGCATTTGAGTTGTCAGAAAGGAGTGTGGGCTTGCATTTCAGACCGGTTGTAGATGTGACTCTAGGGAGGCTGGGGGCTTCTCTGAGCCTTAGTTTCTTCATTTATAAAATGGGCATAGTTATGTCAACCTCGTGGCGTATTGCAAGTATTAAAAATAAGGTACATGAGAAACATATCAGGGTCCTGGATAGAAAGGCTGAATTCTATAAAGATGGCACTTTTTCTCCAAACTAATTGAGTCAAAATCTCAGTGGGTTTATTTATTTATTTATTTTGACAAGAGTGATTCCAAGCTTATTTGGAAGAACCACAGAAGAATGTTTTGGAAAAGAAGAATCACGGAGTGAGAATTCTCATTAGATGTTAAACCGTGTCTGTAAGTTCCAGCCACGGAAATGGTGTCACATTTGAGTGTGGACAGACAGACGGGTTCCGTCTGAGACCAGTTCCTAGGCCACTGAGCCCTGCCCTGGACCCAGAAGTCCCACCCAACAGAGGGAGGGATGTGGATTTAATGAACAAAAGGCGTTGGGGAAACTGAGTATTTGAGGGAAAAAGAGAGATCACCACCTTACCCTGTACTTCAGAATAAATTCCAGATGGATTATGGAGTTAAATATAATAAACAGCATACATTTCCCTTTTTTAAAAAAAGGGAAAAAGGCTTGAAGGGAAATAGGTATGTTTGTTTTTAATATTTCATGCTAGAATCCATGTGTATCATTCTTGCCTCAGAGCAAGAAATAACTTTCCTGGGACAAGAACAATGAAAGAATCCACACATAAAAATGTGACAAGGTGACTATATAACATTCAAAACTACTTTTTACTGTAAAATCATAAGAATAAGAAAAGAGAAATGAGGAAATTTATAAAAAAAAGAGTAAGGGACGAAAACCCTTCTATATTTAAGGTTGTTACAAATCAGTAGGAAAAACAGAAAAGGAATTTCAAAAAGCAAACATGGAAAAACAGACCAACCTCCTTCATAATCAAATAAAAGCAAAATGTAATCACTGTGGGCCAGGTTACTTCCTGCTCAGAATCCTTCAATGATGCTTCCTCGTCTTGGAGACAAAATCCAGAATCACCTGACGGACAAGCCCTCTCTCTCCCCAGCCACTTCCCGGAACCCCTGAGGCTGTGATCACACGCCAGTGGCACCTCCCTGCACACGGCGTCCCCTCGCCTAGTTCCGAGACTTTGCACATACTGTTCCCTTAGTTGGGACTGCCCCTTGCAGCCCTCTCCTGAGTAAATCCACCTCTCACTCTCTGGCTCAGCTCAGGGGCCAGTTCAGTTTGTTCTGTGTCCGGGCTCCTGGGAAAAAGTGTTTGCTGTCCATTCCTGGGTTTATTACTCTTCTTAGTGAGTGGGGGCCGGGGGGGACCCGAGAAAAGGTTGAGATCTCTCAAAGCAAGTGATCCACTTGCAGTTGCTTTGGGGGTAGGAGGTGTGAACGCACATTTTCCCTCAGGACTGGGACGGGGATTCACAGACACCAATTCCAATTCCACGACGCCTCCTTCCCCAGCTTTGCCTGGCTCGACTCAGGTGTTGGCTCAGAGTGGGCAGGTCAGATGAGACCAAATGCAGTGCGTCCCTAGACATCGCGTGGGACACACATATGTTTAAAAAAAAATTATTCTTTGCCCTGGCTGGTGTGGCTCAGTGGATTGAGCGCCAGCCTCCAAACCGGGGGAGTCATGAGTTCAATTCCCAGTCAGGGCACATGCCTGGGCTTGTGGGCTTGGTTCCCAGTTGGGGGCGTGCAAGAGGCAGCTGATTATATCTATTTTTCTCCCTCTCTTTCTCCCTCCCTTCCCCTCTCTCTAAAAGTAAATAAATAAAATCTTTAAAAAATATTTTTAAGAAAAGAAAAAAGTATTCTTTAAAACAAATCTACAATTCAAAACAAACTGGGCACCCCATCTTTTTATTTGCTAAATCTGACCGCCCTAGCTCAGAAGGAAACTCCAGGGCTGCAGGAGCCTGTGAGGGTGCCGAGCGGCTCCCCATGAGCCCGGGGCGGGGACTGCTGTCTGGCTGGGAGGGCTGCTGTGGGTTTACCACGTCAAGGGCAAGGTCTTCCCGACCACAGGGCTTCGGGTCTAATCCCTACTTGCTGTGCAGCCTAAGACAATCTGTAACCTCTCTGAGTCACGGCTCCTCCATCAGCAACACAGGGAGGCTGGCCACTTCCCAGGGTCACCGGAAGAATGAGAGAGAAAACATGTGAGTGTGCGTGCTTGGCCCTCAGGAGCCACGGGTGTCTTCCCTGGAATACCTGGGGGAGGTGGGCACCAGGGTCCCTCCCTGGGACAGTGAAAAGGAACCTGGCATCCGGTCACCTTGTGTCTCTATCATGAGACCTGTTATAATGTGCCACTTGCTGTTGATACCTCCTCATATCATCATTATTCAGAATCCCTCTGACAACTGTTAGCTTCTTTAATCCTTGCGATAAAGCTTCTTAGATCCTATTAGCTCCTTGTTAGGGTTCCAGGAATGGGAGTGGGGACTGGCTGAGGCCTTGCACTTGCTGAAAGGAAACCTCGTCCACGGCAGTGGTAGGTGGGCCCTGACCGTGGGACCCTCCTGCACTAGTGTCCTCTTCTCTCTGTGCGCCTCATAGGCACCTTTTGAGGTTGGAATGGCTGTGTCCATTCAGAGGAGACTTAGAGGTCAGGGAGGGAAGGGTGCTTCCCTAGTTCACAGAGCAGGGAATGGGGAAGTGAGACCCACACCTGAGTCTCTCTGGGTACAAAGCCCACCAGCTGGGTTGGAAGCCTCGATTCCTGTCTCTTGTAAAGGCCTGGACTGTATGGGGACTGGGCCTGGAGCCGCCACTTCTCCGCCCTGGGGTAGGAAGTGCTTGATCCATAGGCACTGGCAGAAAGAGTGACTAGATCAACAGGCATGTAGGGAAATGCTTTTCATGTACTAAGCAGGGGCTTCTGAATCTTTTTGGCCATTCCAAGAAGCAAATCAACATGGGAAAAAAAAGTCTATTCCACCAAAGGTACTGTTTTAAATGTTTGACAACAAGATAGAAATCTCTAAGCCCTGGATCTTAGAGAGCTGGGCTCATATGTTTGTGCAGCTCAAGTCCACCTTTCCTGAAGGGCAAGTGTTGAGCTGCTTGCTCCATTTGTGCCCACGAACTAGGTCCAGCCTAGGCCTATGCGATGGCTTAATTCAGGATGCCCTGAAAATGTTCCCTGGGTGGCAGGGTCCCTATGGCCAGATGCATCTGCAAGATGAAGGACTTAGGGCCAGAGGTGGTATTGGAAACCATCAGAACAGCCTGTTCCAGTGACACATCGCGATGAGCCAGCCAGCCAGCATTCCTCTGCATCTGGGACAGTATGCACACAGTCAGGAAAGCCAGGGCAGACAGACAGACAGGAGGGTGGCAGGGCCACCCAGCTGCACCTCTTCTCCCTGGAGGAGCTCAAGGCCTGGCCTCTTGTCCCAACCCCTCCTTGTGTGGCTCTGGATGGGGCACCATGTCCCACAGGCCAAAGCTGAGTCATCTCGGGGAGAAATTTGGGAGTGGCTGGTCTCTAATGTAGTTAGTTTGGACATTGCAACCAGAGGAAAACCCTTCAGTGAAGGGGAAGGAGGCAGGCGCTCGCATTTAATGAGCACCGACTGTGTGCCAGCTGCTGTCACTCTGGTTGTCCTCTTTGCCCTTCAGGTGTGCACCGTCCTCAGCTCAGGGCCACCTGTGCTGGGGGATGTAAAAGCCAGGGGCAGACTTTCCTCCCCTGAGGAAGCACCTCAGGGGCAGAGAGACTGAGGCCCTGGAGCCTCCCTGGCTCTCGGCCCCCTCCTCTAGTCCTCAGGTGTTGAGTACAAGACACATGCAGCAGCCAGGGCAGCCTTGGGCCTGTCCCCACAGGTGACAGTGAACCCTCACCCTGGCCCCCGGGGGAACCCCACTTCTGCTGTCCTCCACTCATCCCCCACAACCACTCAGGTCCCCCTGTCATTGAAGGGGCCCCTGACTTGTCCCCATGGTCCCAGCACAGCTGTGCACTCCTACTCCAGCTCAGAAATGCTGCTGCCCACTGTGGGGAAATGGTCCCCAATGCCTGGCTGCTCTGTCCCCAACCTGCTGAGACTATCATCCTCTCACAGGTGACCTCCCAGTCCCCAAAGAGAAGTGTTTGTTTCCTTTATGACAGTTCACATACTGTTTATGTTATCACTGAAAGAGAAAACTGTACAATTCTTGTCACACTGGAATCCCCAGGAACTGGCCTCAGCCTACAGCCGGCTCTGCAGGCTCCCCCCAGCTCTCTCCATGGCGAGTGGGGTGCACCTTGCACCTGGACTCTCCAGCAGTCAGCATGCACAAGACCCGGGCGCTGTGCCTGAAGCACGCTGTGCAATACACCAAGAAACAGGACCGTGTGTGAGCAACCACATAGTGCCCCTGGGAAAGACAACTTGCATGACAGCTGGTTCCCAGGCATCCTGACTCTGGCCCACCCCGAGTCACACCCCACAGCCGCACCGGGTCTCCGAGGGGCCCCTCCCTCCTCTGAGCACATTCTGCAAGGCCGTGGGTCCCCCAGTTTCCAGTGCTCCTCTGCGCTGATTGTCCAGCTGGGTGATGGGCTGTCCTGGCCCAATCCGACCAGCCCTCTGAGAACACTTTCTTCTTTCTCTCTTGCTCCTTATACTTAATTTTGTTATTTTCCATGACAGCTCACGTTATAAACCAAGATTAAATGCATATAAATGAGAACATACCCTACATAGCTTCATGCATTACCATAGAGGCCTTCTAATACAGACAAATTAGTTGCTGGGTTCAGAAACTGAAGTTCCACTCTGGAAACCCCTGCCGTATTTGAGGGAGAAAAGGTTTTAGAGTCAGTAAAGATTTTATTATAAGCCCAGTATTACCTCCCCCTTATTAGCGTTTTATGCTCTGAGGGGAGGGAGAGGCCATGGGAGCAACGAAAGGGTTCTGAGAACCTACTGTGTGTTGGGCACGTCTCATCTTGCGGCAGCAACAAAGACCCCCGACGTGGGCTCCCGGCTGCTCTGAGCTCTTAGTCTGCCTCTCGCAGCCCCCAGCCTGCGGGGGTGGGGGTGGCAGTTCTCCAAACCTCAGCCTGCATTTCTGTCCGGGTGAGGGATAGGGAGGACCCTCCTGACCAGAGCCAGCCACTGCTGGGTGGGTTCGTTATAAAAGGTCTTCAAGATGATTGGTGCAGACATAGATTCAAAACCTAGAAAACAGTTCTCATTCATAAAAAGTAAATCTTCCCATGATTCAGCCAAAAAGCGAGTTGGCCACAGCCAATCTGAACAAATGAGTGATTGCGTCCAGACGGTTTGGGAGAGAGCTGAGTGGCTAACAGAACATCTTGGCCCCAGCAAAAGATTTGCTTGGAAATGAATGATCTCCAAAGGTCAGCATTGGAAACCTCATCTGCAAGTTCACCTTTGTGCAAGACCGTCCTGCACCTACTTCCTAGGAGTTTGTTTTCTGTGTTCTGCTTGGTTTCTTCTTTATTTCCAATAATTTCTTCTTGCTCTTCACTGTCAGAGGCGAACGCTGGGACACAATAAATATTCATTATGAGAGAATGACTTAAATGGCCAAGGAAAGAGGAAATAGTTGAGGGGACCTCTTCTACTAAGGTGATTTAAATGAATTATGGAATGTTACAAAACCGTACGCATGGCACGGGCTCATTTTGTAGAAAAATACTGTGTCTGCGTGAAAGGCCTGGAGACACCGCTGCGTCTGACCCCGGGGCTGGGAGCCGGCGGGGAGGGTGGCGGACAGAGGGCTCCTTACGCTTCGACTTCACTTCTCTCTCTCTCTCCATACGTGCACACTCACACACACACACATATGTATTGCTATTTCTGAGATGAGAATGCATTACATTTATACTAAGAAAGAAACCAAAAGAAAAAGCTCCCAACATCTTTCTGTCTTTTGATCAAAACACTTTGAAGATTTTTCACCCCATTGGTTCCCGGACACTGCTGCCGGTTTTGGTACCTGCCGGAGCGTGCGCCTGTTGAGCTGAATGTTGTTTCCCGACCCATGGAGTGGGGTGTTGGCGCTGGCACCCAATGGCGGCCAGAAGGATGAAGTGGGGTGGTCTGTGTAGAATTTCTCACCTGGTTCTGGCGCAGAGTAGGCCCTCCGTGAGCAGTGATCGACGGCATCTTTCCTGTGGGCTCCGGGTGGACTCCACCAAGCCTTCGCTGCTGCACGCAGCTCAGTTCGCCTCTCTGGCCTACAGATGCCCCTGGGGACTCCTCTGGATGGAAGGGAGGGGGGTTGGACAGGCACCTTCAGTTGCAAGGTTGTGATACTGCCCTGGCTGGTCTCACTCCTTCCCCACCCCAGGCTGTCCCGCATGCAGCAGCCAGAGCCGTTCCTCCTGAAATCTGCATTGAGTCACATGGGTCCGTAGAACTTCAATGGCTTCTGGTCACATCCAGGTTGAACCGAGGCTTGACTGTGGCATGTGAGTCCCTGTGTCATCGGCCCAGGCTCACTTCCTGCCTGTTCTCCCTCGCTCTCTGCGGACCCCCTGCTCCAGCCTCTCTCTGTCATTCCAAACACACCAGGGCTGTCTGTCTCGGGGCCTTGCCCATCCTCATCCCTTTGCGGAGAAGCTCTTGTCCTGGATGTGTGCCTGGCTCCCTCTCCCAGCTACTTGAGGTCTCTGCTCTGCTGTCACCCCTTCAGCCAGGCCCTTCCTGAGCTTCTGGCCTCTCTTCCTTCGTGACAATCATGCATAGTATTCCACATTTGTATGTCTGCTTATTACATGCTTCGGTATATCCAGAGCCCAGCACCGGGCCTAACCAGGCAGGATAAACCCACGCTGCTGTGGGGGTGAGCCCAGCAGACACGGTGACCAGCCCCATGCTGTTGGGCCTGGGGTGGTCACATCCTTGGCCCCTTGGGCCTTGTGTCACGGCCGGCGGGAGGTGGAGCAGGGAGGACCCCACACTGGCCCCCAGCTAATGCCACTGCTTGTGGACACATCACTTAAACAAAACATGTTTTCTGTTTTTTCCTCTCTTTCAAAACTACTTCTCAGAAAAGAGGGAGCTGGCTTTTGTGCTGAACCCTTACAAAGTGTCTCACTCGATGGGGAGCCTGTCTCAATGGCTTTGTTTTCAGCAACAAAGAAATGTTTGGGGACACACATTAGCCTAAAACTACCCCAAACAACACGGGTTTAGAATTCTTAAAGAGATCATCTGATGGAATCTGTAAGAAAGGCAGCCAGAGAGGGTTTACAGAGATTCAGCCATTCTTCCTGGGGGTGTGGCCTCCGGTTACTAGGGTTAGAGGTCAAGGCAGGTAAGCCCTTTCCTGCTGGGACGGAAGGCGTTGCTGGGTGGCTCTCCCGGGAAGTGGGCAGCGGGCAGCGTGCAGGCACGCCCAGTGCAGGAGCAAGCCCGGCCTGTGCTGTGCTCTGTCCTGCCCCTGGGGACAGCGGGCCCCAGTGCAGAGCCAGAGAGCACTGGGTCTCAGGGCGGTGAGGCCTGAGTGAGGAGCAAGCTCCTGGCTGGAGGATGCAAACCGGGGCTGTGGGAGGCAGACACTCGTGGGGATGTGAGCAGCAACTCAGCGAGCAGGTCCATGCGCCGTGGGAGCGGACAACAGCCCTGTTCCTGGAGGAATATTATTATAACGTGATAAACAATTTCACATTCACTTTTAAATACCAGAACTGAATGAATGAGCTTCAACGAATGGACATTTGCCCATTTTGTCTCCATCCCTCAAGGGTCATGTCTTCAACCAGGCCCGACTGGAGCATTTTCGTTCTCTGGGTGAAGACAGGGGTGGTGGGGGGATGGCTTCGTTTTCAGGCATTTGTGGAGGGTAGAGATGGGACTTCTAAACCCTACGGAGATTTTACAAGAGGCTTGGTGCTTAGGAACGCAGTTTTAAGATTTCTTCCTCCTTGGATTTGTCTTTACATTTCGAGAAAGAGAGAGAAGGACACATGGGCGAGCTCTCCCCAGGGAGGGAGGAGAGAGGGGACTCCAGGGCATGAGGGACACTCAGGAAGCAGGTCCCTCTGCTGCTTGAAGCAACATCATCCCAAACACATCCCCTAAACTATCATATCTTCCTTCCTCCTACTTGCAAAAAGTAGGTATTATCGTTTTTTGTTTTTCACTTTTCAGACGAGCACACTGAGGTTTGAGATTTGCTGGAGGCCCCCAGTGAGGCCCGGGAGCTGGGAGAGAAGTCTAGACTTGACCTCTCACACAGCCCCTCCCCAGCCCTGATGAACACTTCCTGCTGTGCATACAGAGCGATCGCACCGGGATGGCAGGGCCACTGGGACCGGGGCCTGGAGCTTCGTTCCTCCAGTCGCAGCTCGCTCCATACGCTCTCGCCTCCTGCGTGTCCAGTACACAGGGAGCTGGGGTCTCACAGCCAAAACCCTGGGGAGGCCACAATGTCACAGAGAGGAAGGAAGGGACTCAGGGGACTTTACAGGGGGGAGCGCCGTGGAAGCCGTGGGCCTACGCTCGCCTACAGGGGGCAGAGCACAGGCTGCTGTCGCCGTCAAAACTGTGGTTCCGCTACTTATTACCACATTTTCAGAAGCCAGAGGACCAGGTTTTGGGGGAAGCCTGACCTTTCAGAGTTGATCACTAGCTCAGATGAGTTTTTCAAAACCCATGTAGCAGCAAACAAAACACACCAGGCGCTCCTGAAGCCACGTGGGCCGCCACATCAGAGCCTGTGCTTGGGACCTGATACAGTCTGGGGAGCTGCGAGACTATGGCTTTGGCATCTTGCAGCGCACACCACATCCAGCTTGGCCTGTTCCCCGCTGGACAGCTTTCCCCAGCCTCGGCTTTCCTATTTGTGGAGTGAGGTGAGGGCGAACACCAATCGACCTCGCCTCACAGGCGTGTGGAGGGGGCAGGAACATCTGAACGTCTGACTTCACATCCAGCACACCCTACACCGACGATCTCCCGTGCCAGCTCCCACCGCCTGTGCTTGTCCCGCTGTCCCCAGCAGGGCGCTCTCACCTCGACGCTCCCTCCAAGATATCTTTCTTCTAGCCCTGTTTCCAGAACCTCCCTCCGGCCAGCTCCCTGTTGTCACGTAGGCCTTGGATCATGTGTGGTCTCCTCAGAGTCACCCTCCCTGCCCAGCATTGCCACCCGCCTCCCGTGTCAAGCCACCGTCGCAGTTGTTTCTCAGCAGTCTCCTCATGATCTCGCAGATGCACTCTTGTCTGAGAGTTCCCGCCCGTCTTCCCAAGCAGGGCAGGACCTCGTCGGTCTTTGTTCTGCTGTGTTGTGGCCCCTAGAACACAGCTTGGCACGTAGTGGGCCCTCACTGGGAAGCGTGCAGATGGAAGAGTGAGTGGTGTGTGTCCTACATGCCTCTACAGCTGTGGAACCTGGTGCCCCAAGAGCGGGGTGGCGGGGGGCCCACGTCCGGGCTGCTCAGAGAGGGTGGAGGATTGTTTGCAAGCTCGCTAGGAATCAGCCCCAAGTTGGGCCCGATCTTGCTCTCTCACCCACTCAATTGTTACTGGTTGAGAGGCTAAGGGAGATAGGGACAATGCCTGTGGGAACACAGATCGAATCGGATACACAGGTGGCCCCCCTCCTAAGCAAACTGAACCAGTCCCAGAAGCAGACAAGTCAGTCTGAGAAAGGTGGAAGGCCGGGATGTGGGAAGGGTAGGGGGCTGGGGCACCCTCAGGACAGCCAGGGCCCTGCTGCTGCTGCTGCTGGAAGGAGTAAGATTCGCTTTGGCCCCTCCCCTCCTTGTCCTCCTCCTTAGCTCTGGGGTCCCCGGCTTTCCTGGCTGTCTCCTGCTGGGTGTGGTTAATCCCCTTCTCAGTTTTCAGTGTTGTCTTTCTGCCAGGACGGTCAGTCCCCACTGTCCCTAGCCTGTCAGTTTAGCCTCTGAAATGTGCTAATGTAGCTTTTCACCAAAGGCACCTGGGCTCGGAGTCGGCAGGGGCCAGAGTGTCCCATGAGGCGTAGACATGGTCCCTGCTGATGGCAGGTAGATTTCCATTTCCATTAACCGTAAATGATTTCCTTTGGAAAGAAGAATAGATGCCTTTTGGGGGAGTGTGGAGGGGATTTATCCTAAAGAAACACATTAAGGGAATAATTGTGCAAATGGTACACGCATGTGACAACCTGGTCTCAGTGGTGGAGCACAAATGACCGGAGTTTGGTGGGTTGTGACCTGGGCATCTCCAGAGAAGTGGGATGCAGCAGTGTGAGTCATGGACTGTCAGTTTCCTCACTGTATGACCCTGGGCAGGGCGCTCTAGCTCCCCGAGCCTCAGTTTTCTCCTCTGTGAATTGGGGCTGCTGGGAGGCTTAAGTGGAATAAAGAAAACACAGTGTTGGACACTGGCACACAGTAGGTCTTCCTCACATCACAGTGGGCTTTCTGCCTCCCTCGTCTCATGCCCCCGCCCTTGACTTGCTTGGACATGCCCGTGTGCAGGGGCTGTTCAAGTGTACAACTGGCCCGCTAGCAGGCCATCCCCAGGCAGTTTACTCCCGAAACCTCAGTGTCCTCCTCTGTGAAATGGGGCTGAGCGTGCACTAAACCCCAAGCTTGTGGCGAGGGTTCATGAGGTAATGTGGCACTCCTGGAAACAGAATTTCGGGCGTATCGAAAATGCAGCCTTACAAGAGGTGCCTGTGTGGCCACCGCCAAAGCTGAACCATCCAACCCCCTCCTACTTTGTTGATGAGTTTCCCTTTCTTGTTTGCAGCCAAACAAACATCTCAAATTCCATAGCAAGTACCAGGTAGGAAGATGCAGAGATAGAAAAAGCAATATACAACATACTTACAACATCAAACACTCATGAAATTGCAAGCTTGCGGCAAAGGCATGGAAAATATTAGTTAAATTTAGAATCCATTGGAAGATCTCTTCAATGTTTTTTTTAAGTTGTGTTTATATGCTACTGAGATAAATAGATGCTGCTAAACTGGGGAAATGCAGGTTAGTGTGAAGTGAGAGGAGTGTCCTGTTCAAGTTGTCACCCACCCATCTGGCGCCCACCAAGGGGCAGCGGAGATACAGGAGGGTCACCCAGACGGTCCCAGGCTCAGCGGAGAGGACAGATAGGGAGTCAGGCATTGAGGCTGCCCAGTGGTGAGACAGGTGGGGGAGGCCGCGCTGTTGGGATAGGGAGGGGGCACGGTGGACCTTCCTGGTCAGCTCTCGGTGGCTGGCGGGGCGAGTGGCCCTGGGGGACTCGTCCTGGGCATGCAGAGAAGGAGGCTGAGCCACTTGCCAAGCACAGAAGAAGTTTGACTAGGAAAATGATGGACACTATGTTTGCTGCGGGGGTCCTGGGAGCCATCCACAAGGTGTTCTGAGCACTTTCTTTGCTGTTCCTTTCTCTGTGTCACTTGGCTAAAGATTCCGAGTCCAGAGAGAGAGAACCTGATGGCCCCAGCCAAGAGCACATGCATCCCTGAGACAGCAAGGCGAGGGGCCGGCCCTTTGGTGACAGCCACACCATGACCACACCAAGAAGTGAGTGATACCGTGTCATTGTCCACCACGGTGAATGTGGAGAGAGTTATGGGAACGACGCTCCAACCCCAGCCGTGAGGCAGGGTGAGTGTGCAGTCTGCCCCTGGCCCTGAGGCACACTCCAGGGGCAGCACCACGATGGGTCGGGGAGTCCTCGAACCCGTATTGTTGTGAACGTGGATTCTTCGATGCCAGATTCCTGCCTCTAGGAGTGAATGGTCTAGAGAGGTGGGAGGCACGAAAGTAGAGACAGCTGGAGGGACAGAGGGACCACAGGGCTCCCTGGTGGGGGAGGGGTGCACAGGGAGTGAGTCCTCATGGATGCTGGCGTGGGGGTGGAGGTCAGAGCTGTCATACAGGGAAGGCCCCTCTTGGCACCTGGCACTGCCCCCCTCCCCAGGCCATGCGGGCTCCCACACCGAGTCTCTCTCCAGACTTGTCTGGCCAGGACAGCCCCAGACCCAGGTCATCCAAGCAGAGCATGTTGGGCTGACACAGACCACTGGAGGCATGACCCAAAGCCCCACCTGAGGTTGGTCACAGATGAGGTGGTCCCCTACCTCCTTTCCTAGAAGCCCCCTGTCAGGAGCCACATGGCCTGATGGCAAGGTGGCCTGGCACACAGTAGGTGTTCAGTAAATGGTGATGGAAAGGAGGAAGAGATGGGAGGAAGGGAGGAATGGATAGAAAGAATGCAAGAAAGAGGACGAGGAATCTAGAAACGTACAAGTATTGGGAAAGTGGAAAACTGAATAGATGAATGAATGAATTCTAAGGGGCAGGATGAATGGAGGGATGAATCCATGAAGGTCCTGGAGGATCCAGACTCTGCTATTTACCTGCTGGGGGATCTCAGTCCAGTTCCTTCACCTTGATGGGCCTCGATGGGTGTGTAAAATGGGGAGAGTTTTGGCACCTCTCCCAGAGAGTCGGTGTGAGGATTGAATGAAAAACGAACAGAGGAAATGAAGAGTAGGAGGGACAGAGGAGGAGAAGGCAGCGGAGGGCCTTCATGGGGTCCTTTCGGCATCCCCCGTGGCCGGCAAGGGCTGGGGACTGTCTGCTGCGCAGACACAGCGACTCTCGCTCTCCCTGCAGGCCCAGCCTGTTTGATTGCTGCAGGCAGATAAGAGGCCGAGCTGCGTTTTCATCTCCAAGTCTCCAGGCCTCCCCCAGCTCACCGCCCCCATGGCAACTGGGGCCTTCAAAGTCCCTGCTGGCTCCAGATCTGCAGATAAGCCTTTACTGTAACCCTACCCAGGGAAGCAGCTGATAAAGTCCAGATGGAGCGTGAGGTCTTCAAACTCACTTTCTCTGCCTGATAAGACCGGGCCTCTCAAGAGACCCCTTTCTCTTGGGGAAAGAGGAGCAGTGGCCAGAGTCAGCCCAGCTCACGAATTGTGGGAATGGACTTGAGTTTATTAGGGAAGCTCCCGGCTTTCCTGGGAAGGGCGCTGGGGTGGGTGTGGGGGGTGGACAAGGAGCACCGGATCTGGAGTCAGCCTGGATTCCAGTTCTAGCGTGACATTTCACTAAAAGCGTGGCAGGCATGTCCATTTTCAGGGCACTGTGAGCGGTCAGGGATACACTGGGTGTGGAAAGGCCTGGTCCGGAGGACAGGTCCAGCCCTACATTGCTTGGTCAGACTTCCCCACATGACCCAGGAAGGCTCGCCCAGCACCTGAGCCCCAGGACACAGACCAGCTGGGGCCTGGACCTGCCCTCCGGAGGTAGCCGTTGGGCCCTGCCCGGGAGTCAGACAGGCCTGGATTTGAATTCACCTTCCTCTCTCACTGGCTGAGTGGCCTTTGGCAGGTGGACAGACTTCTCTGGGCTTCAGTTTCCTCATCGTGGAGGGTGTGGTGATAATCCCCACCTGACTGGCTTGTTGCAAAGGGTCAAATGAAATAGTAGATGAGAAAGCACATTGTGATTAGAAAAGTATGCAAAAGCCAGGTGCTTACTCCTGTACTTGCCACACTGGGCCCCTGCTCCCTCTGCCAGGAGGGGCTGCGTTGTTTGGCTGACCAGGGGATGCTGGGAAGGACAATGTTCTGCTGCTTGCAGGGGGTCAAGGTGGGGCCCTTTGACCCATGACTCAACACAAAATGCTCTGGGCCACACTCAACACCTGTCTACCAACACAAGCCTGAGCTTCGGGGCCCAAGGAGGTCCGAGGCCTGACTGCCCAGGCGTGGGTGTGGCCCAGGGGTGTGGGGTGGGCGTACACGGAAGCTCTGGGCACACCTCCCACAGGGTGAGGGACCGGGCTGGGCTGGGGGCCCCACGGGAGAAGGAGAGGCCTCTGATTAGCACGCTTCCACTTGGTTTCATGGACCCATTACGTAAATCCGCCCAGATTTAAGATCCGACTCTACCCACTTCTAAGAGGATTTAGGGTATTTTAAGATTAAAACCCAGAGTGACAAAAAGACTTTCAAAGGGATTGTCTGCTGCTCAATCTCATAATGAGAAAAATGCAAAGGAAACTCCCCAAGATGCCCCCTGCCGCTATGGGACTGACAGCACTGCGGGGCCCAACACCTGTGCAGGCAGGTTGGTTCGTGGGGAGACAGGCACACTCACCGCCGTTTGGAGAAGTTCAACGGAGTGACACCTCTGAGGAGGGCCACCGGGTCAGAGCTGTCAAAATGAACACATGCTGCCCTTTGACCCGGCCGTCCTAGGAATGAACTCCCCACATATGCTTGTGATGAAGGCATCCATACAAGAATACGGACTACAAGACTTGGCGTTCAGGAAAAGGCAGGGGCCACCTAGGTGTCCATTAACAGAGAATGGGTTAAATACATTGCATCGTAGCTTTTAAAGACAAGTACCAGCACCTGGGGGGAACAGCATGAAAGATACGCTCCTCTGGGCACACGTGTCAGGATATACACAGATGCCTGTGTGCGTAGGATAGCTTGTAACTTGCTTGAATTGCCCCTGGGGTGGAGGAGTAACTGGGAGCTCAGGGGTGAGAGGAAGATTTACTCATCACGCTACTTTAAAGCAACATTTTTACTACATGCAGGCATGAATAATTAAAAAATAAATATCTGCCCTGGCTGGTGTAGCTCAGTGAATTGAACGTGGGCTACGAACCAAAGGGTCACTGGTTCGATTCCTAGTCAGGGCTTATGCTTGGGTTGCGGGCCAGATCCCCAGTTGGGGGTGCACAAGAGGCAACCACACATTGATGTTTCTTTCCCTCTCTTTCTCCTTCCCTTCCCCTGTCTCTAAAAAAATAAATAAAGACCCCCTCAAATAAAAAGCAGACAAGACAACATGAACAACCATTAAAAAAACACACCCGCAGATCTTGTGTGCAGTTCGTCAGAGGACTAGCACAGTAATTTGCCTAGCCAGACCCTCTCTCGGCATTGAGATGCAATGAGTAAACAAATTATTGCAGAAAAGAAGCAGAATGAATGCTTTCTGGCACTCGAGCTGAATAGCATTGTACTTGCCATGCATGTATTTCGCAGTCAGCTTGCTGATGCAAAGACTAAGTGGCAAACAGGTCCTGCGGCATAGCTTGCATTTTCTGACACCAGAAAGGCCTTGCATCCATCCGCAGAAAGAACATTTCTCCTGAACCAACATCAACCAGCAGCTTTTCCCTTGCTCTCTGGGACCCTCCCCGAGAACCTGAAATGCATGGACCCTGTACAGCATGCTGGCTCGGCTCCAGGGGGCAGCTGGGCCTGTCTGGGTGGATTTGACAGAGGTGCTCTATCGCCTGCTTTCAGATGGGAGAAAGAGACCCATTGGTGGTGGCGGGGGTGGGGGGGGACTGGAGCCAGAGACCAGGCTTTGCCCCCATCCTGGAGTAACATGCCTTGGGTGCTGAGTGTTTCTGAACACGTGACTTGAGCCTCCAGCACCCAGTCCATGAAGTGACCACAGGTGGGATGAGGCACCGGGACGTGATCTTTAATGGCCTTTAAATGCTCAGTAAGGCAACTCAGTCTCCTGTGGTCGCTGGTGGGGGGAACACTTGCCCTTCCCCCCAGGCCTTAGTGGTGTGACCAGAGCAAGCTTTGCTGGGCCACTCGTGTTCTGAGCAGAGCTGCACATTCTAAAAGGCCAGAGAGTGTGTGCCAGGCAGCCACATCCACCAATGTGTGCGCGTGCATGCATGCGTGTGTGTGTGTGTGTGTGTGTGTGTATGAGAGATCCTCTGAGCCTCAATCCCTTCATCAGAAAAGCAGGTGAAATAACAGAGCGTTGCCAGGATGAACTGGAAGCCTATGCAAGGGTCCCAGCACACAGTAGGTGCTTTGTAAGCATTCAATAGGCACTTGTTTTTCTCCCATTTTTGTGAGCATTGGAAAGAGGTGAATTACTCTGGGCCGATGACATTTTCACCTTCACCTCTCACTGCATGTCATACACTTCCAGTGCAGTTACAGCTATGGTCCTGCCCCTGGGTTAATGGACAATGACCAGCCCCATTCGGACCTGACTCCTTTCCCCCTGGAAACACTGGTCTGGCTGAGTACATGCAGCATCCGTGAATTCCACAGCGCAGAGCACAGAAATAATTTTCCAGTTCCTTCCCATGAACATCCGTGAAAAATTCAGCCAGGTTAATCTGAATCTCACTGATGGAGCACAGGGGCATCCATCTGCATGGCACTGTGCCTCCCCGTGTTGTTTTGTCCTGGGAATCGTGATTTTAATTATTAAGATGCATTTGGCTGCACAGCACAGCACACCTAACTCAAGGTTTCACAGACACAGAGTGGACTTTGGGGATGATGGATAAGCCACCAGGTGAAAACGGCGAAGACCCAGGTTCCTTCCATCGCTCCGCCTGTCGTCCTTAGACCTAGCTTCACCCTCAAGCTGCTAGCAAGATGGTTGCTTCAGATCCAGGTTCCACCAAAATGCCAAAACATCCTGAGGGAGAAAAGAGACCATCACTTTCCCTAGTTCCATCTCAGGGGTAAGGAAATTCTCCCCTGGAGGTTGTTCAGCAGAATGCTCCCATCACAGTAGCCAGAGGTGGGTCACATGTTCCCTCCCAAACCAGTTGAGGGAAAGTGTTCTCTTTGGACCAATCAGGCTCCTTCTCTCAAGCTGGGGGCAGGATGGATGCTGGGGAACAACCAATGGTGTCTGGTCCATTGTCACGGTGCAGACAGAACTTGAAGTGGCTCCTAGGTGTCGTTTTAAGTGGCTGAGTTTGTGGTGAGTTGTTACATAACAATAGAAGACTAGTATGATCA
Organism: Anoura caudifer; assembly: GCA_004027475.1. Taxonomy (NCBI): domain Eukaryota; kingdom Metazoa; phylum Chordata; class Mammalia; order Chiroptera; family Phyllostomidae; genus Anoura; species Anoura caudifer. Next base: position 255,303 of record PVKU01000901.1, on the reverse strand, counting down.
GTATCTTTCTTGTTTTAACGAAATTAAAAACACTTTAATTTTCTTAATAGTTTGTGCCAATTAGGGATAGAATCACTTTTCCTGGAAAGAAATGTCTAAAAGAGCTTGGGAGGAAGGAAGAGGTTTCCCAAGGACCCATGTGGCATTATGCACCAAGTCCTTACATGATGCGGGAAAGAAATTGAGCTTCCAGGGCACTTTGGGAGCCAATGGGGTGACAGATGACAGTGTCCAGGGGCAGGGACCCTGAAGCTCCTCTTCACCCCAGCCCCTCGGGAGGTGGGCAGTGGGGTGTGGTAGTTTGCCCAGGCCACCATAACAAAGTGCCACCCAGTGAACGGCTTCAACAACAAAATGTATTTTCCCACAGCTCTGGAGGCGAAGTCTGAGATCGAGGGCTCACCAGGGCTGGGCCCTTGTGGGTACTGTGAGGGAGAACCGGCTCCAGGCCTGTCCCCTCGCTGCTGGCAGTTTGCAGGCGGTCTTCGCTGTGCCTCGGCTTGTACAGGCCTCACCCCAGCCTCTGCCTCCATCCTCATGTGGTGCACTCCCTGCGTGTGTGTCTCCCGATTTCCCCTTTTTAATGAGAACGCCCATCATACTGAGTTATATTCGATTAAGGGTCTGCCTTTGCAAATCCCTCTGCCTGAATAAGGTCCCATTCAAAGATGCTGAGGACAAGGGTTTTAACGTATGAATTTGAGGGGCACATACTTCATTGGAGTTAGAAATCTGGGCTGGAGCTGAACTTGCATCAGCAGTGGGACTGAGGTGTACACGGTCATTTGAAGAGGTTAGACGCCCCCCACCACGGCTGCCCCCCGGCTCCAGGCTGCATTTGGAGGGAAGCCTGCCTCCTCCGAAACAGTCTGAGAAGTGCCCGACACTTGAGAAGTATCTCTGGCCATGACTGTCTCTCCTACCCAGTGGCAAGGGAAAAACCCGTTCAACTGTGCTCCCTTTTGTGGGGACAGAACGCACCAGCCGCCCTGCAGGGAAAGCCGGGCCCTGTGACCCTCCCTGGGCATCAGCGTCGAAGGTGTTCTCAGAGGTGACAGGCCAGTGGCAATTCCCCACTCTTCTCCTGTCTGGGAATCCAGCTGCCAAGCCAACCAGTGTAACTGAGGGCAATTAATGGTCTGCATGCTCTCTTAAAAGGCACACTTGTTTGGATCCTCTAATTTACTCATTTTCTTCTGTGGCAACGCAGGCTGAAAAGAGGCACATAAACGGGAGAGTGAGGTGGGGCTTATTAAACAGTCAACAGTTTAATTCAGAGCAGTGCTGATGGGAGCCAGGCAGTGTCCTCGAAGGGAGAAGGGAATGGCAGAAAGTACACTCTCTCATCCCGCAGGTTAACAGGGGGATCAATTCCTTGCCTCCCTCCCTCCGGTCCACTTAGCGTTTGCCAGGCCCTGCAGTTACAGCCTGTTCAGGCGGGAATGGTCTTGGAGACTACCTAACAAGGCTCCCGCATGGGGCATCCGAGGCTCAGAGAAGGAAAGCAACCCATCCGAAGACACACAGCTTTAAGAAATGCAGGGTTGGCTCCATCCCAGGCCGTTGTTGCTTCACGACTGCACCGCACCACCCTGCGTATTTGGGGATGAGCTGACCCATGCTGGGTTTTGCTGCGAAGGAAAACCACAGAAGCTCTTCTCTGCTCACCAGCCTCTCCATTGTCCCCGCCCCACCGCCCCCAAGGATGCTCTGGGCTTCTGGCTCAGCTTTTTAAGACCCTAGCTTCGATTTTCTGTTTCCTGGCTGTTTCTCTCATCGGAATCAAGACACTTTGCTGAGGGGCAACAACTGTATCGGTCCTTGTGGGGCAGACTGGGGTAAAGGCAGGGAAAGGACAGTGGCGATGAGACTCACCACACAACTGCCAGACCAAAAGCAGAAGTAGCCACAAAACCTTTGAGTTTAACCGCAAAAGCTGAAAAATCTCCATTTCTGATCTCGGATTCCCTGGACACATGGTCTAACCTCCTTGCACCCAGACAGACAGAAGCCACTCAAAGACAGCCACAGGCTGGCAGGGTGGGCTCGGCAGCTGCAATCGGGTTACAAACTGCTTTGCCAAACCTGCATGTCATGGGGTGCTGGGCAGCTCTCCCCAGAGTCAAGTCCCGGTGTGCTGCAGGAGACGGGCTCGTGGAGATGGTTCTGGAATACGGGGTGCTCTGGGCTCCCCGGTGGTCCTGACGTTCACTAATCCAGATTTACCTGCTGCTGGCGGTGCCTGGAAGCCGGGGTAGGCTCCTAGATGATCCCCTCCCTCAAGGCCCCAGGGAGTGCGCTGGATTCGTGGTCTCAGCTGCCCATTACCAGGGAACATCCCCTCCACCAGCCCTCCACCAGCTTTACTGTGGCTCAGAGGTCCCCCCTGGGAGTTTGCTAAAAATGGAGATTTCCGGATTCCACCCCAGACTGTCTGATTTAGCAGATCTGGGTCGGGACCCAGACATTTCTGCATATTAACCAGCCTCCCCATGTGACTCCGTTACCAGGCGTCCGGGAAGCATGCTGGGAAAACTCTAGGGACCGTTCCTCTGGGACTGTAAGCAGGGAAGGGGCCATGTCCTGCCTGCCTGCTGCCCCTGTCTTCCTTCCTAGGGGGCTGGGTGGTACAGGGTAAGGGCTCTCATGGCCCATCTGCTGCAATGAAATGGAGCAGGTTACCTAGTCCAGGGGCCCCAAATTCCGGTGGTCACGTGGCCCGAAGGCCGAGGGCTGGGCAGCACTGCCAGCGCCTGGAACTTCGGTTTCTTACTCACCTCCTGCCGACGCCTGCCATTTCCAAGGGCAGGCCTGGCCACGTTTTCCTTTTTTTTAAAATAGAATTGTGAAAACATAGAAACTGTTATCAAATCATGTCATTTTTAAAAAATGGAAATAACTTATAACTAATTTTCTTTCTCTTTTTAACACTCATGTGGGCTAAACAAAACACGTCCGTGGACCTGACGTGGCCCCTGCATTGCCCATTGTCCTCCTAGAGCTGACCCTACCTTCTCGTTGGACGGATGAAGACATGGGGGACCAGAAAGGGGAGGCAGTTGCCAAAGGCTACGTCTCCTTGGGGGGTGGGGGCGGTCTCAGAGCCAGCCCTGGATGTGCTTTTGCTCCTGGTGGTCCACATCCCCTCCAAGGTTCCAACAGGCCGGGCGATGCCTAGGGGACACCCACAGGCTCCCTCAGGCAGATCCGCAGGCCCCTGCGCTAAGCTGCCCCGATCCGGCTCCACCCTTGCCCTGCAAGGCCCGGAGAAGGCCTCTGGGCCGGGGCAGAGCCTGGCGCTGGGCTTACTCATCCTCTGTCTCTGCGCCACCTTCCCCTTTGATGTCTCGATGCTCCAGTTCTGGCACCAGAGAGACGACCGCGCCAGCCGCCTGCCCCGGCAGCCTCCTCACACTGCAGCAGCCCTTGGCAGGGCTCTCCTGGGACTTCAAAGGTGGAACATCGCCCTGGGACAGCTTATGGAAGGCGCCCGCCCGGTGCGAACAGTGCAAGGGGAGCCAGAGATCAAAGTGGGGCCACCCTTGGGTTACAGGGAGAGTCACAGGCAGGGCCTTCCCTTCACAGGCAGGGCCTTCCCTTCGAAGAGCAGGGGGTGTGCAAGGCCCGGGGGTTGTCCCAGGCCCTGCCACAGGAACCAGAGGGCAGCCTCCCCCTTCTAACCTGGCTCCCTCTGGGCACAGCCAGGAGCTTCACTCTGACTGGCAGGTGCTGAGTAAGTACTCCTCCGAGCTCGTGGCCTTCATGCTGGGGTCCGTGGGCCTCCCCAGGCGCAGCCCTGCTTGTGAGGAGGAGGAACCGCAGGGTTCTACCTGCTGGGGGCTGGTGAACGTGCAAGGGCAGGGCAGCCGGCCAAGTGCTGATGAATCTCTTCCTCTTGGAAAACACCCGGCAGCTCCCTGAAAGGAGAAGCGATCTGTGGGCCGATCAGCTAATGATTTATTGCCTGATTCTTAGGCCTGACACCCAAGGGTGGCACCAACCACAGCCAGGCTGTCTGGAGACGTTTCCCAGCGGGCGTCAAGCAGCACGAGGTAGGATATCAAGCTGCCAGTTGCCAGCGGCTGCCGCCGGGCTGCCGTCACCACCCAGAATGGGCTGCTTTTGTTTGTTTTATTTCTTCGGAACAGGCAGGGGTCAGGGTGCGGTGATCTGTAGAAGTCTTGGGGAATGGACCAGGACTGCCACTCGTCACGGGCACATGCCCCCGAGGCCAGCATGGCGCTGCCGAAGGACTCTGGAGGCCCGGGGCTGAGCGTCTGGACTCAGAGGGGCTGGCTCTGCTCACCAACTGTTCATCACTATGTTCTCAATGTGGATGAATGAATCGTTTATGAAAGTGAGACGTGTCTGTGGTAAAAATGTCAAACAGGTGTTAAACGAAAAGTAAGTTCTCCCCATTTCCAATCTTATCCAGTGCTAGGAAACATGCGTATTTTTAAATGAGCACTTACTAGGTCCACTGATCTTCATTTCCTTTCACTACATCTGTCCACCCTCAGGAGTTGCATGACTTGAAGCTGCTCCCAGCACTCGCTTGTGTGGATGGGCTGAAAAATCAACTATGAGCACCGAGAGGAGAATTTAATGGTGTTGCAGAATGCAAAGTTAATACACAAAAATTAATTGCATCTTTATATTCTAAAATCAAACAATCGATGAAATGAAGGAAACGATCCCATGTGGCAGGAGCACCAAAAACCCTAAACACCCGGGAAGAACTCTAACATAAGGCATCCAGGACTTCTACATTGCAAACTACACAGTGTTGCTGAGAGAAAATAAGGAAACAAATAAATCGGAAAACATGTCATGTTTATGGTTTGTGAGACTCACAGTTATTAAGAGGGCACTTTTCCCTGAGTTGAACTGTAGAGGCAACGCAATCCCAATGAAAATCCCCAACATTGTTTTAGAGGACATGGATAAACCAAGTACAAGATGTGTGTGGAAATACAAAAGGTGTAGAATAACAAAAGTAATTTAAGCATTTTTTAAACAGGTGGGTAACTTATCCTAGTGCTCTGAAGCCTTACCATTAAGCTTCAGCAGTCGAGACAGCCCCAGTGTTCGTGAGAACACGGGCGCGCAGAGCCGGGGAGCAGATCCCAGAGGCCAGGCATAGACCCATGTGTATCTGGTCCATTGTTCTGACACAAACTCCAAGGCAATTTTGTGAGGGAAGAAAAGTCTTTTCAGCAAAGGGTGCTAGATGTCTGGTTGGGGAAAACGTGAATATTGACGCTTAACCCACACCTGAAAAGAGAACTCAGAATAGATGATAAACCCAAATGCAAAACTTAAAACTATAGAACTTCTAAAGGAGACCACAGGAGAATATTTTTGTAACCCTGGGGTAGACAGAGTTTTCTTAGATAGAACACAGAAAGCACAGACCATAAAAGAAAAAGGAAATACATTAGACTTCAGGTAAAATAAGACTCTCTTGTTCTTCGAAGGACGTCATTAAGAAAGCACACAGGCAAGTCACACATGGGTAAGTGTTCAACGACCACTCTGAGGCGGTGGGGGTAGAGGAACCCGGATTAGTCAGCAGTGTGTGCTGATTCCTGCGGTGTAAATACTCCCACCAGGGCCAGTTTCAAGCTACCCACAACTGATGTCACTGAACCCAGAGTGGGGAAGAGCCGCTCCCACAATTGGCTCCCACAAGCTGGTGCAGTTGCTGTAGGGGACACAACCACTTAGCAAAAATGGTTGTGCAGTTTGAAAAAGGTTCATCATCACCTTTGACTACACATCAGAGTCTCTCAATACCCAAGCAGATCCAAGTTTACAGCAGCATTACGTGTGATCGTCCCCAACAGGAAACAACCCCCATGCCTGGCAGCAGGTGACACACTGTGGCCCGTCTGTCCATGGGACAGTCAGCAATCAGAAGGGAGGACCTGTCGACACTTGATCCATCGGGGTGAAGCTCCAAATCGTGATACGGAGTGAAAGGGGTCAGAAGGGAAAAGGGGTCCATGCTGTGTGATTCCATACATGCGGTTTTATTTTTGTTTTTTGAAAAATGCAGACTAATCAAGAGTGACAGGCATCACGTAAGTGGTTGCCTTGTGAGGAGGGGAAGAAAGGATGTGTGACATCCTGTGCATGGCCATCTTCCACGGTCCAGGAAACGTTCATCATTGCCATTATGGAGACGGATTCATGGGGACATACAAATGTCACAGCTGATCAAACTGTCCTTTTTAAATATGTGCCATCATCCATGTACTTCAGTTATATCTCAGTAAAGTTGAAAAGCTATTACAAAAACTCGAACTCCAGGACTCGACCCTGAAGCTCAGAGAGGGGTGTGCAGTTTAACAAGCTCCTCAAATGATTCCCGTTAAGCGTGAGACCTGTGGACAGAGGGACCCCCACACCTAACCAGGCGGGGTGGCTGTTTCCAAGGTGGGCAGAGGAAGGTGGAAGGGGAGCCGGAGGAGCTCCATGCTCCGTCAAGTGGCCCAAGCACCCTCTGGCTGTCCCCACCTGTGCTGGGCTCTCTCCTGTGCCTGGAGATCTGCCCCATGTTGCCACGGCATCATTACTCTCAGGGCAGCTGAAAGCCATGGGGACAAGTTCAAATCTCCTCTCCGCCACTCCCTGGTTCCGTGACCTCCTGCACGTGTCTACCAATTGTCCATGGCTGTGTGTGCAAGGTGTTGTAGCTCACACCAAATTCAGTTATTTATTTTGCTGGTGGTTCTGAAATTTGGACAGGGTGCCAAAGGGTCAGCCAAGGGTCAGTGGGGACACTCCTTGGGTCCACTGAGGCTGACAGATCCACTTCCAAGCTACCTGGACACTGACTGGCGCCTGGAGCTGGCACAGTGGCAGGCTGAGGCCTCTGTTCCTCTTCCTGGGGGTCGTCCCTGGGCTGTCTCATCATGCACAGCATGATGTCTGGGTCCCAAGGTCAAGTTCAGTGGCACTTCTGCCATGCTGATAGCCAAAACGGCGGCCCCTGTCCACATGATCACTGAACACTTGAAATGTGGCAAGTGGGACCACAGAGCTGGATTGAAACTTCCATTCAGCCTGAAGGAACTTGAAGTTCCATCTAAATAGCTAGGGATGGCTAGTTGCTACTGTCTTGGCAAGTTGGCTCTATTTCATTCTCTGTCCTATTTTCTTCATAGAGGTTATCGCTGCCCCAAATTGCTTCTTTTTCTGCTTTTAACTTTTTATTATGACAAATCCAGCTCTATAGAAAATTGTGGGAACAGTAGAATAAGCCTTTGACCTAGATGCATGAATTGTTAGTACCTTGCATCTTTTATGTGGATGTATGTGATTTGGGGGAGAGGGGGCGGGGCCATTTGAGAGTCAGTGGCAGACACCACAGCACTTCACCCCACAGCATGTCAGGGTGCGTCCCCCAAGAACAAGGGCATTCTCCTACATATCCACAACGCCGGGGTCACACTCTCGAATGTGAACATCGACACATCATTGTCACCCAGCTCTGACACCGTGCCCTTGTCCAATACACTGTCCCTATCAGGTCCCGCAGATGGTCCGCTGCAGCACCCTTTTCCTCCATGCTGGGATGTGGTCCAGGGTCACCTGTGGTGTTTGTCTTGTGTCCTCATTCTCCTTTTGTCAGGGACAGTCCCTAGCCTTTCCATGTGTCCCATGGCCTTGGCGTTTTTGAAGAGCACAGGCCAGTGGTTTTGAGGAGTGTCGCTGGACTTGGATTTGCCTTCTCCTGATTGTATTCTGTTCTGTGTCGGTGGCAGGAGCGTCCCTTGGTGCTGTGTCACTCTCAGTGCCCTGTGTCAGCAAGCACGTGGCACCAGCCTGTGCTATTACTGGGGAAACGCGTTTCTCCAGGGTGCCCCGGTGTGAGGGACTGTTTTCCCCCCAGAGGTGAATTCCTGACTACCTGGAGGGAGATTCTTTGAGATCAGGCGAACATCCTGCTGCCCATCACGTGGTCACGCGATGGTTTTGACATTTATTGATAATTTTGCCCGGATTCGTTGCTGTTCTAGAGCTGCAAAATGATTTTTTTTCTTTTCGTTTCTTCTCGTATTTACTAGTTGGCATTCTCCTGTAGAGAAAAGCGTTCCATTCCCCCTTCGGTGTCCGTGTGTTGTTTGGTTGAGTCTGTATGAGTCACAGCTTTGATCAGATACATTGCCATCCATCATCGTCATCGCTCAGTTTGGTACTAAAATCGATCCCGATCAGGCCGGTGGGAGCTCCTTCAAGGTGACGTCCTTTTGACTCGTCCCTATCGATCTCCGAGCTCTTCTTATGTTTGACTCGTCCCTTCTTACGTTTGGTACAATAAGACGCAGGCTGATCCTACATGTTCGTTACCTGTTTCTCAACTGCTAGAAGACAGGCTCTTCTCTCTCCACCAACATTCTTAGCACTTAAATCCTTGGGTAGCAACTGGCCAAGAGAAGACCTGGAAACCTGTTTCTAGGACTAGTGAAGATCATTTAGCATGAACAGCAAAGCGGGTTCAGGTTCCCTGCCACTCTCAGCTGTTTATCATAATAGTGGGGTGCAGGACGCATGAAGCAGTGTGGGTGGTTAGGAACAGGGGCCGTGGACACAGACCTCTCCGGGTTTCTCCCTGAGAAATGTCACTACTTAACTCTTGACCTTGGGTAAGTCACTTCTCTCTGCGCTTCAGTTTCATCATCACCAAGACAGGCACCTCTAATACTACGTAGTCACAGGGTTGCCGCAAGAACTAACCGAGGGCATCAAGCAGAGTGCTTAGCGCAGCGCCTGGGACACGGTAGGTGGCCAGGCCATAGTAGTAATTGTTAATACGTGCCTTTTCTCCTTGAACCTTCCCAGCAGCTCTACAAGGGGTCTCCATGTGGAGATGAGGAAACTGGAGCTCAGAATCGTTCGATGAGCCCCCAGGTCACACAGCTCAGTGGTGAGGCAGCCCAGGAAGGAACCAGTGCAGAGGCCTGTAGTGGAGGTGGCGACCCAGCCCAGGGAGGCAGGGCCCCTCCCCCTGGCCCGTCCATGTACCCCTGCACCCACTAGGCCCAGGAATCACTGCTCATTGTACAATAGGAAAGTGACCATCTGGCCAAGGAGTGACAGCATTTTGACCACCAGAGGCTCGTCAGTGACACCACAGAGCACAAGTTGTCAGATGCAGAGAGGTGGCAGGCAGTGGGTGAGATCAGGGGCCCTGGTCATCATCCTGGGAGCCTTGGGTCAGTCGCCTAAGCCCTCTGCGCTTCGGTTCCCTCAGGGTGCTTCCCCACCCCCACCCTGCCTTCATGCAGATGGCCACCTCAATCGCCACACTTGAAAAGGGGACCCACCCTCACCACCCCATTCCCTTTCCCTTGCTCTCCTTTTCGTGTGGCCTTTACCACCCTCTAACTCGATGTCATTTACTTATCTCCTGTGCTCATCACTTGTTGCCTTCCTCACCTCGCTAGGATGTCCTCTCCCCAGAGCCAGGGGCCAGTCTATCTGGGTCTTGGCTGTGTTCCCAGCGGGAGCACCACACCTGGACCCAGTGGAGCCCCGTGTAGATTCCCGGGTGGGGTCTCTGTGGACAGACCGCACCACAGAGCTACTTGCAGAAAATGCTCCAAATAAGCCACGATATCAAGCCATGCTGATGCCTAAACCCCTCTGGAATTTGATCACGGCGGGTTCATTGCCAAATTCCTACCACTTATCATTCTAGCCTAAGGCCCCTTCTAGCCTAAATCTGGTGTGGATTTCTCCCTCTCTGCCTGAGGTCCAGCTTGCCAGTGAGACCAGCTGCACCTCCTTCCCTGGCAGCTTGTAGAAATGCAGACTCTCAGCCCCACCTCGGCCAGACTGAGTCGGAATACAGACTGGATTGGAACAAGACCCCTGGTGCCCCTGGTGCCCGGTCACATTGGAGCAGGGCTGGCTTCTCCACTTGCTGCTTTTCTGGAAACTCTCCATCTTCCAGATGCTCAGATCTTCATTCACCATCCTCCCTGTCGCTTCTAACTTGACTTAAGGGCTCTTTGCAAGCTTGCTTCTCCTGCCGTGAGGGAGGCCCGGTCCCCCTCTCTCCTTCCCTGCAGACAGCTGGCTCCACACGCCATCTCCTCGGGTTGCCCTCCATTCACTGGAGGCTAAACCAGGGCAGGGTCCTCCCCAGACTACCTCCAGGCCCCACTGCCTCCACCTGCCTCAACTAAGTGAGGACCCGTCTGAGGAGCAAATGCATCTGGTCACGTCTCTGTCTCCCGGGTTTGTTCTAACCCCGGCAGGATGTTAGCCCAGCACCGAGTTGTGGACTCAGGTCTGAAACGACACCAAGGCCCTGGGTCTTCCCAGGGGCTCAGGCTGCCTGTGTTTTATGCAGCAAACTCTGCGAATTTGGGATTGCAGTCCCCAGATAAAGTGCCTGCCGGGGAAATGAACGTTACTGAGACACAATCCCCAGAAATAAGCTCGCAGCCTGTGGAGGGACCCCTGTACCTGGACCCCCACAGGGGTCTTCGTTGTAACGTCACCTGAAAGAGTAGAAAACAATCTAAATGTCCACCCAGAGGAATGAAACATCGATGGCAGTCGTGCTGTAGAATTCTGCGTCGCGGTTTTTGAAGGAAATGCACTCACGGCAGGATTCCTGCCAGAGAGAGGCCTCCCCCAGGATGCGAGGGAGCAGCAAATGTCTTGTCGAATTTGTGCCATTTGGTGCTGGTTACGCCTTAAATATAAACCTATTATGTTTAATGTGCACAGAAAGGACCGAACGGTAGTGATCAAGGGAGATTTTAGGTTTATCTGCATTCCCTTACACACGGGAAGTGTATGTATGTATTATTTGTACAATTATAAAATTCAGAGTCATTTAAAAACAGAATACTGTTAAATTCCAGTTAGAAAAATGAAGTGGGGCAGGAGCAATCAGCATGACGGGAACTGGGAGGTGAGGAGGTATCAGGGTTTTGGAAGCTCCTTTATGTCGCCGAGTTCCGGTTTCCTGGATGACCCAACTGAGGTCAGCAGAGGGTGAGTGGTTTGTCCCGCGTCCCATGGTTGCCAGACAGGCCCGGCCAGCCGGAGCGCAGGCGTGGCTGCTGAGTGGGGAGTGGTCTCCGAGCAGAGGAGGAGACAGGACAGACCCTCCGACCCAGTGGGGAGCTGTGGCCTTCCCCACCGGTCCTGACGTGCCTGCGTCCGACCTGCATCATTCCCGTTCCAAAGGAAGGCTTTTGTCCCCTGTTCCAAGACTCCCTTCCCTAAGATGATGGACACAGGACAGTGTCCTCGTTCCCTGAGGACAAGAACCTCCCTCTTCGTCCCATTTATCTGCTTCCTACAAACTTAGGTCTTTGATGCCTTCCCCACTGTTAGGGGCCCCAGCTCAGGTTCTCGGCTCCTTTCCCAGTGTTCTCAGCCTCACCGTAGCTGTGCCTGCCGGCGGGACCCACCCGCCTGGCCCAGGCCCGCCGGGCCTCACCTCTGGGGAGCCAGAGCCTTTTCCTTTGTACCGTTCTCGCACACTCCAAGGACACAGCAAAGAATTCACTGGGAAGGCGAGCGGAGCACCTGGAGTTAAACAACATCAATGGCAACAACCCGAGACTTATTTCCAACGTGTCTGAATACTCGTTTCAAAAGACCATAGAACTGAAGTTTATTTCCTGGGCAACAAACACCCGGAAGTGATCCCGCCAGAACAAGAGGATGATGACGATGACACACCCTGCGGAGAGCTTGGGGACACGGTGACTGTGGGGGGGGGGTGCCTGAAGCAAGGAGACATTTGTCCTCGGCGGGGCCCTGGGCACACGCTGAGATGAATGGAATCAAAGTGAATGGAAGAGCGTTTCCGTGCTTCTCACAACACGGGCACCTCGCTCTGGAAGAGGTGATGAAACAGCCGTACATCGTTATGGCTGAACATGTAAATCAGCTGTGCTTTGCCCACGTTCGGCCAAGGGCGAGGGCAGAAGACATGGAAGAACCAGACTTGGGAATGGCCTCTCTAATTTCGTGTGGCAATATTTGCCAAGCATAATAGATTAGGAGCCTGTATGAGTGTACCCAAGTAATTGCATTTAATTGTTTGTGTAAATCAGACCATCTATCAGCAACAAGCCCAATTAATTAAATGCAGAAACACAAGTCAGACCAAGAAGGGAGGAGGCAGGCTGGGCTCCTTTCAAATTGAGGCCTGTGTTATTTTACTTTATTTTGAAAAGCCACAGAGAACACACCTAATAACAGTAGCTGGTATGGAACGTTCCAGCAGGATGTGCTTGGGGCTCTTCACTGGGACTTCCTGGGACTGTGTCAGCGCCCCAGGCTTCCCAATGTCGGGGAGAGAGGGGGAGGGAGAGAAATAACCTTAGCAGGAGCTGGGCTGGACTTCCCCAGCCCAGCCAGTGGATGGGAGGCAGGTGGAGAACAGTCCTACAGTGATTTGAAGATCAAGTTCAAGCCTTTCCAAAACAGAAACCCTAATAACACTCGACTTTTATTTGGGAAACCTCGAATTCTGTTAGGCAGGACAGAGGGAATGGACGATTTCTAAAGACAATCTTTCCAACATTTCCATGACAATGTCTGCAAAATCCAAGTGACACACGTCCTACTGTTTATGTTTTTCCTTTAAATGGAGAAAGTGACTTCCAAAGGGCTGCCCACCCAGCAAGGGCCCAGGCAGATGCCTCGGTTTTCCGTTTGCCACTTTCCAAAGGCCCCTTCCCCTCTTCAGTCCACACAGCTTGATTCCCCTAGTGATATCCCGAGTCATCATTCACGATGCCATTCCTTCGTCAAACGCTGTCCGCGCCGCCGACCTCTTCCGTGGCCAAAGCGTGTGGCTTGCTCTTTTACAAGAAGCCCAGGGGAGATTGCTGGCAGGAGAGGGGTCTCAGGGATGGTGTGCGCTTCAAAACTCACACATTTGGGGCACCCTGCCAGGTCTCCAGGTAGGTGGATACAGGCTTCAAAAACGGCAGCCCCGGCGGGGCAGGTGGAGGCAGGAGAAAGCTGAGCTGAGCTGGATGATGGGTTGTTAAGGACCATGTTGGGGTGAGGACACCCCTTGACACCCATTCCCGCCTGCTCCGTCTACCCCGACCTTACAACTGCTTCCCCCAGAAGGAGTCTGGGCCTAGACCCCACCTCCTCCTCCGCAGCAAAACAGGTGGGGGGTGGGGGTGGCAGTGGAGCTCCTACCAGAACAATAGAAACCATGAAGTCACTGCCCCAGACAGAGAGGTAGCTTTAGGATTCAAGCCCAAGTAATGACACAGCAGAATCCGGAGTTAGTTCTTGACACCTTGATCGGCTGCTTATTTGTTTTAACAAGCGTTCCTTTCTAAAACCAGTGTCTCTTGTTCGTCCCAGCTAGAATCTGCCCGAGGCGGGCCAGCCGCTCCTACACCCATGCTAAACAGCGGCCAGTTACCAAGAGTCTGGAATGGGCCAGGCTGTGCACCTGCCACACACTCGGTGGGAGGAGCGGGGGTCTGAGTTTAACCTTGGCCGATGATTTTGGGTGTTGGTCCCACCCCCAGCATCTCCTGCTTTACGGAGACCTGAGAGCGATCAGATGGTTTATTTATTATTTATTTTTAATTACACGGGTCCTTTCAGGGTCTAGAGGTCAGGTTTATCTGCCCATGTGCGAGATGACCCAGTAGCGACGGGCTGTTTCTAACCACGGCACCATGGGGCCCCTCAGAACAGACCACTCTTGGAAGAAGTTCTTGGCTGTTCAATTCGATGTGCGTAGACATGCATAGTGTAGCAGGTCGAGAAATTAGGGACTTTGGGGAGGGAAAGTTCTCTTCTGAAATTCCACGCCCACCGCTCGCTAGGTGATGACCTGGAGCACATGGGGAGCACTAAACTTACCACGCACTGGCTGCTTGCTGAGCACCACCTCAGGTTACCCGCACAGGGATGTGCGGAGCAGGTAGCATCGTGAGCTCCAACTTATAGACGAGGAAACGGAGACACGGACCTGGGGGTTAGAGCCTCTAAGTAGCACAGCCAATGTTCCTTTCAAGAGGGTCAGTTATTTTTAGGGGGGTCCGCCTTCTGGTTTGCCTGGGACTGAGGGGTTTCCTGGGACATGGGACTTTCAGTGCCAGAGCCAGGAGTGTCCCCAGCAAACTGGGGCACATTCGCCACCTTAATTATTTTCTGAGTATATTTTACCACCAACAGCACTTGGTTCATCTATAAGTATTTTGTTTATACCATGTAATTAGCCACAGCTTTGAGTTTTCTTCAGTGAATCCAGTTTTCTTCTTCATAGTTTGTAAGTCTCCACTCCAATGGGTATAGATTTAGGTACTAAGTTTAATTTGTATAGGTGTTTTTCTACAAATCATGAATGGAATTTTAAAAAAAATTCTGATTATTTCTTGGCTATAATATGTGATAAAACCATGCACAATTCTGGTCCGTGATCCCAGGATTTTATTTTCAGTCTGATTGCTCTATGCCCTAGCCATGACCTTGCCTGTGACCCGGCCATGCCTTTGACAGTGCAAAGGGCAAATGGCACAGTCAAAACAGGAGAGTTAAAGTTGCTTGCAGTCAAAACAGTGAATCCAAATGGTGGGGAGAGAGTCTGGTTTGTAAAGAGGGAAGACACCTTACACATTGAAAATGTCTTATTCTTCTGATACTCAACCAGCATCTGACTTTCCTGCTTTGTGTCTGGTCTTCTCCATGACACGGGGACCCAGTGGTTGACAAGCCATGGTCCTTGCCCCTGTTGTCCAGAGGAGTAACAACTAATTATATAGAATGGGGACAGCCAGGACATGTTGACGGAACACGTGGCATAGCCAGGTGACATCTCCAGGAATTGCAACGATGACATCAGAACTCTGTGCCTTAGTCATGGACGGGGTCTTTGATGACACTATTCTGGGGGGCTGCTGCCCTTGGTCAAGGTGAGAACAGATAGGGCGTCTCCCCTGTGATGAGAGGGGAGGCGGCCCTAGACCTGGCTGGAAGGGAGTTGTGGAGCTGGGGAGGGCCGCAGTGTGGCATGAGGCATGGTTGAGCCCCCCAGGCCACCTGACGTTATTGCTTGCTGGAAAATCGTGGCTGCCTGGAACTCCCTTGGGCAATGACCCTTGTGCAGTCTGCTCTGGGGTAGCCAGCTCCCACCCCAGTGATGACATGTGCCTATGTATACTTAGGCAAAAATGTACTAGGCATTTTTACTTTATCCTCAATACAAGCTGTTCAGTTAGCATGGTGATCAGGAGAAACAGAGGTTCAGAGATGAGAGGCAAAAAAGTCACCCGGCCAGAAAGCAGTGAAACCACACCCTGGAAAAGCGAGGGCATCGGGCCATTCAGCCTCAACACCTCTCGGCACTGGGAGCGCGTTTCCCTGAGGCAGAAGGGTGATCCCTGGTGTTGCAGGTGCTCCAACGGGAATACAAGCAAGGCCACACAAGTGCCCTACCTAGTAGGTGTTAAAGCGCATACTGGGTGGCTCAAGGCAGAGTTTCCTGTTCACTGTCATGCTTATTCTGTACCTCAGTTGCCTCAGTAGTATCATCTTCACATTGTGAGTGGTTTTTCTTGGAGCTGTAGCTGGATAAGAAATGGAAGGGAAACTCCGAACTGTGGCCTTTGATGGCATGACCAGGTGGCAGTCTGGCTGGGTTGGTCTGGGAGGCACCGAAGTGGGCATCTCTCAGAGCCTCGGGCTCCACACTCAATGCTGGACTTAAAGGAACCAGGGGGGTCGCCCCCTGGGGGCTGAGGAAAGGCTTCCTGAGCAGGGGAGACAGACCAAAGACAGTGACATCATTTCCTGACTGACCTGCTCTGACAGGAGCTAACCCGGCATTTGAAGGCATGCTAGGGGAATGTGCGCAGACGGCATCTTGCGTGAGGGGGAAGTCTGAGCGTCTTTCCCCGGTCAGTTTTCCCAATGCTGATCAGTAAAGATATGAGAAAATAGTCCTTCCTATTAAAACATTGTAATTATTGTAAATACACACACGCACACACACACACACACACACATACACACAGGCCACATAACCTTCAAACGAAGCCAAACCAAACAATGACTAGCTTTTGGAGTCTGATCAGCATGGATTTGAACCCCAGCTTCCTCATTTCCAAGCTGCGGGAGTTGAGGCAAGTCCCCTCCCCTCCCCTCCCCCAACTCACTGTCCTTCTTTGTAGAGTCGGGATGATAATAATACCTGCCTTGTGGGGCTCCAGGGAGGAGTCAGCTACACACACACACGCAACACGTGGCCCAGAACGTGGCACATGGTGAGCATCCAGTACCTGGCACCAGACCTGACTTCAGCATTCTCTGGTTCAAAGGACTCCCTAAGCTCATCCGTTACTTGTTCAACTTTTCATTATGGCAAGTTTCAAATGCAGAAAGAATGGGAGAGAAGAGCGTAGTGACCTGCCTCGAGTCTACCACCCAGCTCTGACGTTTTCTCCCCGTCAGCCCATCTTGTTTCATTTTCACTCTTCCCCGCGCCCCATCCTTGGATATGTTTTTAAAATTAATTTTTGTTGAGATAGAATCGACATGTTATATTCTTGTGAAGTATACAATGTAATGAGTTCACATATGTATATGTTGAAAACACCCATCACAGCAAGTCTAGTTAATATTCATCACAAACTTGGTATATTTTGAAGCAAATTCCAGACATTTAGCCACAGATATCAGAAGTTACCTTTCAGGCAACTCATCTTTGTCAGGGGAAGTAATCTAAGTTCTTTTTCGTGGATGAGGCTTATAAGTTAAATTTACATACAGTAAGATCAATTCTTTTTTGGGGGTATATTTCTGAGTTCTGAAAAACCCCGATTCTCTTGACAATTCTTCAGCATTCCTTTATCAACTTAAAAAAACACAATATTTTAATACTAGATAGCTGAACAAATGTGCAACGTGTTTTGCTGTCCATCTTGACCTCACGTAGAAGAAGAGGAAGTAGCCTCCCTCAGTGGCCTCCTTAACTGCAATTGGTAATGACTTGGAAACCCAGCTCGCTTGATTGGCTAGAACACAAGCCACCCAGGAATAGATTTATTAGCATCAAACATTGTTTTAGAGCCACGGAGTCCACACTGATGCTTTCATTCCAAATGGCAATAATCAAAGGTTTCTGAGAAGCTTGATTATTACTGGGTTCATTAATAACAAACCCCAAACAGGCTCCTATTGGGACCACGATCAATCCCAATAAAAATAACTTCGTTAATGAAAAAGAGATGTTTTTCTGGTAACTGCTATACGCTCAACAACGCAGAAACAAAACCTCAAACAAATACCAAGGGCGGATGCCAAGAATAAAGCCACTTCCTTCTGGGGTTCTTGCTGACAGTCGGAGAAACACGCCAGCAGGAGGGCCCTCTGTTGTCTCCAGGTTCCTTTGTCACCACTTGTCCCTGCCGTTGTGAAGGGTGGCACAGACCCCTGTGGGCCACTTCCTACCTTGGGTGAGTAAGGAGTCTGGTTCAGAGTCCCTTCTTTCTACACAAGGACACTCTTTTATAGCTCTTGCCCCAGGGCTAGCAAGACTGAATGTTATAATCCACCAAACCAGCTCTAACCATTGAAGCTGTTTAAGAACCGTGAACTTGAGTAACCCAGGACCCAAGACACTTATAGGACCTAACCGGAAACTCTTCCCTAACCAATAACCAATGGAACTTCTCCAGCCAATACACCTCTGAGTCCAAGCAATTCTGTCTAGAGGGCTAGTTGTTAATGCTTCATTAGTACCACAACCATGGATGCCCCCTTTTCCCTGACTGTGTCCTCCTTGGAGAGCTACTCAGTAAATCTTTTCACTGGCGGGGGTTCCCTTGTTTGGCAAATGAATAGACTCGTCTTTGTGTGTGTTTATTGTTTTGGTTTTGGTTTATGTTAGGTTTTAGCTCTGCTGGTCTTGTTCGACAATTAGGCACAAGGAATGGAGGTTCCACCAAGAATGCCTTGCCCAGCCCCACAAACAGGTACCCCTGACTTCTGAGCTGGGAGACAGGAGCCTCGGTCGGTCTGCCTGCCCCATGGGGTGCACAGGAGCCATCAGCTCCCGGTGTGGGCTCAGTGGGGCTCCCTGAGCCCTTGCTGGCTTTCCTGCGTTTAACTGAGGTCATCCAGGTTACCGTGCTCTTGATCTGCTTTGTCCGTCTGGTCAGCAGTCTCCTGCCAGACGTGGCTTTCACTCTAGAATTTTCTGAGCAGTCCTTTCAGTCTTGGCGTATTGTATGTTTATTTGTCTACGATTTGTCTGGAGAAGAGAAGCAAATACTCTCTTTCCTTGGGCTTATTGAAGTCTGTCTTTTGCCTCAGGAACTGTTCCCTTCTAGGTCTGTTTTTTGTTAAACATAGGGACTGCCAAGTTCAAAAATAATTAATACATCTCCCCCACCTCCCTGAACATAAACCACGTCAGTCCTAGAGCGGGCTGTCTTTAGCTGACTGTGGACTCTTTTCCCATCACTCTCAAGCATGCATGGTCCAGGGAGGAGAAAATGAACGAATCAGACCGGACGAGCTCAAATGCTACGGGAGTCCTTACCTTCGTTGGTTATAGAGGCTTAAAGGCGCGTATACGCATTTAAAACAAGCGAGTTCAAGAGTTTCTGACAGGTAAAGCAACATGACTGCTGATGCTCTGAGCGTTTCAGGTCTTGGAAGGAAGAGCTCCCTGTCGGAACGGCAGCTCTGAGAAGGGAGGGTGTGGCTGGGGGCATCGGGGGTGGGTTACTAGGTTACATGCCGAGAAGAGACACAGTGCAGTCAGGGCTTTTAAACAATGGAAAGGGTTAATTGTTACATCATGTAAAACAGGAGAAATATTTATAATCAAGTTGAATCTCTGACAATTTGCCCATTTTGATGAGGACTTCTCTCTGGTTTGATCACAGTGTAAAAATGTTAGTGTAATATTCTTGTTCATGCTAGAAAGCTTATTTCATCTCAATTTTCTATATCACCTGTATCTTTCTTAAGCTACTTACTGCTTTCATGGACATTTAAAATTACAAACATGTAAATATATATGTTCAATTCGATAGACTTATAACCACCTTTGTCTTCTTAAAGAGGATTAAGTTTTGTAACTTTGGTCATTCCTAAATTATATGAACTGCAGAATGGTCCTACTTAAGCTATTGCTGTGAAGTCTAAAATGTTTTTCTGATATCATTAGCATCCTTAGTGCTGGTTCTATTTTTGAAGGATAACTGGAATTTAATTTCTAAGATCTCTAGTGGACTTCAAAATCTTGAGAGTCAGCCATGACGAATTTTTATCCCCAATGCCTAAAGTGCAGAGGAAATCACATGTACAGTCATAGCAAATGGCGATGTCCCCAGATGCCACTGTCTAGCAGGTGTCCGCTGGCCAAGCTGGATGGTGAAAGCCTTATGCATTTGCTTGGTGATGGTGACCTTGGACCATCAGATCACTCTGGGTTATTTACTGACCAAACAAGGCAGCTTTTGTACATAGGCTCACACCTCCCGTGGCATTTGGATTAACATTTCAGGATAAGTCAAGAGGTTCCTATTTAAAAGTTCTGAACAAGGAATTCCTTGTCCAGGGGGGAGATGAACTGACTGATGGACTCTTTCCTCATGACTTGTCCGCAGAACGGCCTGATGAAGGGGCACAGTCGTGTTCTCATGTCGTGTCCAACAGGAGCTGCGGTCACGTACGCCGTTAGTAAGGTCGGCACCTGGTGCACAGATGACCTCTTGTTGGTTCATAGTTCAGGCAGCTTCTGGAATTCTATTCCCAGCCTTTCTGCGGGGAACATGGCACAATGCCAGTCTCAGCACCCAGGGCCTGAGTCATTTTTGGTGGCTCTCTTCCCTTCCCTCCACCTTAGTCTTTGCACCTGTTAAATGGGACTCCTCATGGGGTTTGGAGAAGTAGTTACAAAAAGCAAAAGCCATTACAGTGAATACAAACAAAGGCACTGGGGCCATGAGCCTCTGCATTCAACTCCCGACTTAAATGTCCACTACCATTGTGTTTGTGTACTGCATTACACTTCAGTATCCTTATCTACAAAGTGGGGATAATAACAACATTTACCTTCTTGTAATTCACCCAGCACATAATGACTGCAATATTGTAAGCCAGAAAAGGGAAAGTGGCCACAGATGGGACAAGGACTTGATGAAGTTGCTCTTATCGCTCCTTCCTCCCTAGGGTGGGTGGGGAAGCCACACCTCCTCCCACACTTGATGAGATAGGACAGTGATGAGAAATTTCGGTTGTAAAACTGTAAAGTAAACTTTTCACATAGGGAAGGGAATCCGCCAGTATGAGCGGCCCGGCTGGATCTCGCCTCTGTAATCGCCAAGGCTCTGCCTGCTCCGGGCTCATGTCTCTCCTGGAGCCTGAAGTGTCCCTGGCACATCTTTTATAAAAGTCAGCCTTGCTTTCTTCCTGTTGCAAATTGCATGCACATTTCTGCTCCCTGAGACCAGCTTCCATTTCTCAACCAGTCTTCTCCAGCCTCCCCCTCCCCCTCTCCTAATGAGAACGAGTTGACTTATAATTAAGGTCATATTTTATCTGCCGGGAAAGGCAGTGGCTGGAATGGCTGGGTCGGGGGTTGGGTGGGGGCAGGCAACAGCTCTGCTTGGTGTTCCTCTGGTGGGTCACCCGTGCGCCGATGACCATAGGTTGTCTTGGGCTACAGATAGAAGAAGGGTTTTGATGGCTTGAAATTAACAACCAGATTTATAGCTTGTAAAGCGTCCCTGTGGCAGGATTTTCCTTCTCTGCTCAAATCCCCTCTTCCAGCTGAGACCTCATTTATGAATCCCTTGCCAGGAGCATTATTCTCAGAATGGAAAAGCAAGAGTCTTTCTAGTCTTGCAAGCTGCTTCTGCTGAGAAGTCCGTAAGTGGTCCCCATGGGGCTCTGATGGGCCCCCATTCCACCCTCTGGGACGGGGCCAGCTCCATCAGCTCAGTGTGGCCTGGCTTCCCGCCGCCCCTCCTCCCCCCGTAGGAAGTGCATCACTCACCTCTCACTCTTTCTTTCCTTGGCTCAGAGCAAGGACATTTCTGACCCCTTCCTATTATTTTTAATCTATCTCGTAACATAATAACCCCTGCAAAAAGACAGGCAGCCTTCCCAGCCACCCTGGCTGTTATGGTGATGGAGGAGCTGGTTTGGAAAAATGTGAACTCCCTCCAAACCTCCGAAGTCAGTCTGGGCTGTTTAGAGGGACACGGAGAAGCCTGGCCGAGTCGTCCTTCTCAGGCTGCACTTGCTTCTCTGGCACAGACAGCCCTGCAAAGAGAAATGAGCAGAAGTCGCCAGAGAGATCCCCTCCGGGAAAGGAAGTTTCTTATTAGAAGCAAAAGAAAGAACAGTCCATGTCCAAACAGCTTTCTGGGCCATGGGCTGTGGGGCTGGTGGATGGGCCAGTGGGACCCCGAGTTGACTTTGTCCAACTCACACAGCCGCTAGGCAGTCGGTGGAACACCTCACCCCTAAACCAGGGCCCCAAGGGTTGAGCCTGGGGGACCTTGGGTCCCTGCCTCCTTGTTATGGACAGGAACATACTTGTCCCTCGCCTTCTACCCACCCCCTCCCTGCAATGTCAAACCAAAATGTTTTAGATTAACATCAGAGCTTTAAATGTGAACGGCATGTCAGCAAGCCCCCCAGAGGACATTATTTAGTCTCCTGACGTCGGACGTCTGCAGTGGCTGTACATTGTACCGGCACCTTCCCCCGAGTGCCGTTGACATCGCTCTGCTCCAGCAAGTTCATTTTCCCATCGCGGGCTGATTCATGGGGCAGAAACCACAGGCTCGGATGCCAGTGCGTGGGCTGAACGCCCTGACCCCGCCGTCGCGGGGCCCGAGTACGCCACTGTGTTTTCTTGCAAATAGCACTGCAAAGCAGTGAGCTTTTATTTACTTAGATTCTCACGTTTCCTCTTCATGGCAACGTGACATTTCACGACACTGGACTACAGTTTGCTCTTTTTGTGGCATTCTCATGTTGGAATTTGCCGATTAAAACCAACATTTATTGAGCTCATTAATGTGTCGAGCTGTGCAGAACCATTTCCACAGGCTATTTTATTTCATTCTAGAGCAGCTTATTGGAATAGGGTCCTCACTGAACCAAAGAAGAAATGAAATTTC
This sequence comes from Anoura caudifer, assembly GCA_004027475.1. NCBI lineage: Eukaryota > Metazoa > Chordata > Mammalia > Chiroptera > Phyllostomidae > Anoura > Anoura caudifer. Next base: position 233,146 of record PVKU01000901.1, on the reverse strand, counting down.
ATAGAGATGAGGTCACTGTCTGAGTCATAGATGAGCTCAAAAAACATTGGCCATCAAGGCAAATTCTAACAAATCACGCACAAGCAGATCAAACGTTATTTCTATTCTGCTTTCCTACACCGAGATCCCTCTTCATCTCCTTTCTGGAAAAATCTCTGAGCAAGTTGCTCAGGAGAAAAAGCCCTGGGGCTTTGAGCTGTCTGGACAGAATAGAGGTCAGGCTGATCCTCTGGGGCCGGCTCTGCCAGCCGAGACTCGGGCTCCAGCGCAGCAGGCTCGTGACGTGCCTTTTACCATCTGCCTTGCGTTCAAAAGAAAGAGATGGCCAAGCATGCCCATTACCAGGGAAAAATGAATGGGCTTTGACAACGTGAACCCACCCACCAGGCCTTCCACTGGTTATTGAAGCCCGGCCCCAACCAAATGCTGCTCTTTGAAGCCGGCAAACTTTTCCTCATTACTCATCCCTTCTGATTTCCAGCCAACTTTCCACCATGGAAGCGCCTAAGGCCCAGAAGAAAAGTGCCTTCTTATTCTGCAGGAGGAAGTATCCTGGAGAGCTGTGAAAACGGACTCTCGGGAGATCCCCCTGCTGGCTTTTCAGATCCACCAGCTTGAATCCTTGGGGAAGCATCCAAAAATTCTAGGCTCTTCTCCAAATGGAAACTGAATCCCGAATCTTTGCAAGCGTGTCCGCGTGCATTTCGGACCACTCACTGTGAACTCGGTTGTTCTGTGGTGTGAAGTTTTGGACTCAGGGTCCATCATAATGCTTGGGTAGAATATAAGATTTCATGCTTTTGGATTACAGTTTCCACATACCTTCTACCTCCCAGATGCCCATCTTTCAACAAATCTTTATAAAAACTCTTCCACAGAACCAGCAACATTAGATCACCGGTTCAACGCCTGAATCAATTAAGTAACTTTATGTCCACAACCCCACTCAGAATGGCTTTAATAACAAAAAGGAGTTATTGGTTCAGAAAGCTGGAAGTTTCAGAAGTTGTTGGCATCAGGTGAGGCTTGATCCAGGTGCTTACAAAGTATCATCCAGGCTCAGTTTAGCTGCATTTCTTGGCTCTGGCTTTCAAGAAGTCAGTTTCATCTTCAAGTCCTGCATGGTGGCCTCCAGTCATTGCAGACCCCTCCTCCCTTGCTGCAGCTCCTCATGCAACAGGAGGTTCACACTGCACCATCTGGTAGAAAAAGGAGAGATTTTTCTATCAGCTCTCATGGGAGAGAGAGCCTTGCATCCCAGAAACCCACAGCCTATGTCTCCTCTCAGTTCCTTTGTGCTGACCAAGTTTTGTGACCATCATCAAACCACTTCCTGTGGTCAGCAGCGGGGGACGGGGTGGGGGAAGATATACTTGCACCCGGGTAGGACACTGAAAGATGGAATCCCACTGGAACTGGGGCGGGGCCAAGCAAGCTCAGGCCTCATGGCTGAGGAGGGTGGGGCAGATGGCCAAAGGCAATTCAGGGCACTGTTCCCAGGAGAAAAAGAAAGAGAGGGAGGTGGGAAGGCACAGGGTGGCTTCCGGTCCCTGTCTGGATGGAAGAGAATTGCCCACAGTGTTTGAAGCCGTTCAAGGACTTCCCATTGCTTTGGGGACAGACAGAAATCTTGACCAGAACCTACAAGGAAGGCACATGTGCCCCTCCAGTGCCCACCCCCCAGCATCCCTCTCGCATCCTCAGTCCCCTCAGACACTGACCTTCTCAGTTCCTTGAATTTGCCAGTGCCCTGCCCACCACTGGCCGTTCCCTGGGCTGTGCCCTCTGCCTTCCCTCTTCATCTGGTTATCTCTCACTCAAGAGTCTTCCCCCAAGGCCACGTCCCCCCGAGGCCTCCTCACCAAAGCAGCCTCCTCGGTATGGTAGGCAAGTTCACGGCCCTCGCTCTCTCTCTGCACTAATCAGTCTGCGCCCCCACGAGGTGAGAACATTCATTCACTCCTTGGAGTAAATGCTGAGTGAGCACTGCCTGCGTGTCAGGCCCTGCTCAGGGTGCTGGGAACAGAGCCTCGAACGAGAAAGGCTTCTTGTTGCTTAGAAGCCACATCTGACGTGACGTGGCTTCCGTGGCGGAGCAGGGATGATGTGGCAAGTGGCATCGCAGACACCGAAGTGCAAAACCAGTGATTTCAGGAAGAGAGTCCTCCCTCTGACAGGGATTCTGGGCGCTGTTGTCAGACCTGGAACTGTTTTGTGCTGGGCTTGTATAAAAAATTACATGATCCTGGAGTCAGTCCTCTCATGCAACAAAGCGGTTACACACAGGTTCAGGCCCCTGCCCCTCCCTCAGCACCAATACCGGCTTCATTCACTGGGCATGTTCCCCTTTGCTACCCTGAACCCCCTCCTCTCAGTGCATCCCATTCTCCAGTACCAGCAGGAGCCCCCCAGCCCTCTCCTGAGCACTGGAAATGTTCTGTGAGCCCCTGGAGAGCAGGAACTTGGTCCCATTTATGTCTGAGCTCTCCAGAAACCTGCAAGGGGGTATCCCTGCCTCCCTCTGCTCCCCTCTGCCCCCTGGGCCATTCTCTACCCCCACTGGGATTGATCGAATCCTCAGTGGCAGGGCCGCTGGGTGCAGGGGTGTCAGTATCCATTTTGCAGGCTCCAGGAGGCGAGGCCTGAGGTCACAGATGTCAGGGTCATGCCAGGGAAGAGCTGGGACAGACTGGGACTGCCTGGTGCCACTTCCGGTGTCTTTTCACTGCAGACTCTGCCCCACAGCAGAAGGCCTGGGTCTGGGCAGAGGCCCCCTGGCTGGGTGTCAGGAAGCCTGCGAGAGCTCTGGATTTGGACCAAAATGTGGGTCTCTGTGCAGAAGGGAGATCACAGCTTTCATCAGCATTTTCAAAGCTACCCGGGACCAAAAACCATTAAGAGGAACTGGCCTGGGGATATTTTCTTTCTTTCTTTTCCTTTTGACTGACATAAATGCTGACACACCACGGCCCCCACACCAAATCATCTTAATAGTGGGTTTCACGCGGAGCAGGGGCCTCTGCCTTCCCAGGGCACCCCCCGGCCCACCGCCCTGAGCACCCCCCGCCAGTCCAAACAGCGCCTGCTGCCTCCGTCACATTCCTGAAGGATCGGCCTGTTCGAGGAGTTGAGGCTACAGTGAGGCGCACTTGCAGACAAGATAAATACAGACAGTCACACAATCCTCACGCGAAGAATGAGGCTACTGTTGGAATCTCCGCACTCAAAAAAAAAATGTGCCGCATTTCAGGGGCACGCCCAGTTGGAATTCTGGTTTTCACAGTCTCTTTGCTTGTCAAACTTAATATCAAGGAAAATAAGCTAATTTGATTTGGCAAAGACTCATGCAATATGGAATTGATATCTGTGGCAGCGACCTTTGATGTTTTGTATAAACAGTGTTTTCCCCGCTGTGGAAGCGAGAGTTGAATAATAAACAGCGTCTTGCCTTCTGCACTGGCCACCTTCCCCCAACACCGGGACCAAAAAAAGAAAAAAGAAAAGAACAGAAAATGTAAGAAAATAAGTCTTTTCTGGGGCTCATGCAGCTCATGGAAGTGATGTTTGTTGGCTGATATCTCAACCTTGGCACCAACGCTGGGACTGGAAAACGCTTTGTTGCGGAGGAGCCGACCTGTGCGTTGCAGGTTGTTAAGCGCATCCCCAGTAGGTGCTGGCAGCATCGTGATCCCCCACACTCCAGTTGTGACAACCAGAAATCTCTCCAGACATTGCCAAAGGTCCCCTTGGGGGTAGGGTCGCCCCTCATTGAGAACCAGAGTCACAAAGGTAGAAAAAATATTGTTCAAGGAAATGTTTTCTTCTCCTCTCGGTTTTAGGTGCTAGCTGCCTGGATCCGGCTTCCTGCCTTGAAGTTCTAACTCACCATTTTGACAGCTCCTTGGGAGGAAGGGGAAGAACTTTGGGGTGTTGCTTGTCACACCCCTCTTGGGTCTCAGGGGCTCAGGCCTATCTGCCCTCATAGGCCTGGAAAGGGGATGCCCCCAACTATCTCTGTCTCCTTGAACACTGGGTGTCTCTGAGCTGACCTGGCCTCTCTGCCTCGACACACTCCCCAAGTTCAAGAAGGTGCGGCTCCAGGGCCCATACTCCTGCTCCCTTCTCTGTGTCCCATGGCGTTTGGTGACATATCACAGCGAAGAGCGTTTGGCTGGAGTTAGGCAGGTTCACGTCAGTGACAGTCTGGGGTCGGCCCGCACCAGCTCCTGGAGCTGAATCTCAGGGAATTCTGTGAGCCATTTGCCATCACACGGAGAGCTTGACATTCCCTGCACTGAGCATTTATGCCGTGGAAGTCAGCACACACCGGGGTCAGCGCACCCCCCCCCCCAGTCAGTTCCTTGTCTCCAGCACACCACTAGTCCACGGCCAAGTCTGCAAGCAGGAGGGCAGACACTGCTCACCCAGCATTCATTCTCCCCTTGGTTCCCACCTCAAGGAATGCCAGTGCCATTCAGCCTGGCAGAGTCCACCTGCGCGACTGAACCTCCCGCCAATCTCAAAGTTGTGAGTGCTCAGGTGGCACTGCTCTGGCCAGCGCAGGTGGACTTTGCCGGCCCAGCTTCCCAGAAGCGCTTCCCACAGGCGGACTCCCTGGCCTGTTTATTTTTTTTATCGTTTATCTCTGGGCTTCCCCTGCTCCCTGTTTAGATCCCGGCTGCTAGGCCAGGTGTGGATCCCACCTCTGACACCCATCAGGTGACAGGCAACGGGGTGAGGGTCACACACTGAGAAAGGCTGAGCGGACAGATGGGGGGCCCCTGGTCTCTGACGGCTTTGTGGAGTTGGTGCGCCGGCCTTGGACTCCTCCCCAGGCTGCTTGTGGGTGGGCGGCGGTCCTCCACCACCGAGCCACGCAGGCCTCTGGGCAAGTCCGCTCCACCTCCGCCAGCACCACTTCCCTCGTCTCTCCAATGGGAAGAAGAAGAGTTGAGCTCATGGCAAAGCTCTGAGGGCGGACGGAGGTGATGCCCGTGGAGATCCCAACATACTCCCGGCACGCTGGGCCCATCGAGGGAGTGCAAGCTGCTGTTGTGACCACCTCCGTGGCCACATGCCCTGCCCCGGCCGTAGCTGTGAGCCTGGTGTTGGTCTCTCCTTTGGCCTCTGTCTCTTCAAGCTCAAGGGCCCTGGCTCACTCGCTCTCCATGTTCCACTCCCATGACAGGGCTTGGTAGTGTGAGGTGCCCTCAATTGGTGCTAAAGGGCAGGAGAGAGATGCAGGTTACACTCCAAGAAAGAAGAATGAACTTGTCTCCTGTTGTTTGAATGTGACCCGTATCTCTGCCCAGCCGAGTTCAATTCATGCTCGGGGAACAGAACGTTGCACGATGAACTCAAAGAACGACACAAAAATGTGTGAAGCCGGGGTGTCTCTGCCCCGCCCCAAGGAACTGCCCTCAGGTGGGGACCCTAAGAAAGGTGCCCACACAGCTGTGATGCAGGGAGAGAGGCACGAGGGGTCTCGGACAAGGAGGCACCGAAGTGCTGCAGGTGGACGATGGAGGTCAAGAGAAGGCTTCGTGGGAGAGGAGGCACGGGTCCCAGGCGTGGGGATTTCCATTAGGAAGATGTGGCAGGCATCTCAGATTATCACAGATGAGAACAGAGCAATGGGAAACTGTGGCTTTGCCCTCAGAAAAGGGGGAGGGGGCCAGAGAGAGGGTTGGAAAGCTGGGCTGCAGCATCTTGTGGAAGCTCTGATGGCCAGACGGAGGCATTCACATCTCACTCGCTGGGCGGTGGGAGCCACTGAAGGTTTGAGAGCTGGGAGTGACATCAGAATTGGGAATTCGGCAGTTGAACCCAGCAGCCATGTGGAGACTGGTTGGAAAGGGAGACAGGGAGGTAGGGGACCTGTAAGCAGGCTGTTAAATAGGCTAAGAGGCCCACAGTCCTCTCGTGCTGTGAGCTGTTACTCCACAGCTCAGGAAACCGCCATAAACTGTACTTCCTGGGCGATCGTTTGTGAAATGTCTAGCTTCCTTTCCAGACCGGAAGTCCGCGACAGCAGGCTGGGCCTTTGGGTTTTGGCCCTTCAATGGCAGTCGGTCTGTGAACAGCTGGTGAGTGACGAAGTGAGTCAGGAGGGGTAGCATCAGACTTGTGTCTCGAGGAGCAATGACAGTGGTCTGTCGGCCTTGAGAAAGGCAGCTGGACACCAGGAAGGCCAGTGGGTGCGGTGCTGGGAGGCATGGGGAGAGACTTCCGGTTGGACCAACGTGCCAACTCCATGCAACTTGGGCTGAGATAGCGAGACGCCACGTAGCCGTCTCTTGGCTCCTCTCTAGAGTGAAGAGGGAGAGAGACATGACCTTGAGAGTCTCCCAGGGCCCTGCGTGTCTTGGTGGGGGGAGAGTCTGAGGGACACGTGCTGCATGCCAAGACACAGAGCCCAGGGCTTTCCCCGAATCAGCTCGTTTAACCCTCAGGAGAAGCCCAAGGCTGGGAAGCACATCCCAGTGACTCCGGAAGCAGCCAGCTGACCCTGCTCTTGTGTTCAGAGTCACCCAGGCCTGGGGACAATCCGCACTCCATGTTTGCATATCCAGGTGTCCTTGGGCAAGGTGTCCTTGGACTTTGCTTTCCTGTGCCTCAGTTTCCTTATTTGTAAAAAGCCCCCTTCCTCCTCCCAGCATTACTTATCTCGAAAAGGGATTGGAAGAACTAAATGAAATAATGCATTTAATTAGTGTAGAGCCCCTCTGCCCAGTCCTTGGAGGTCAGTGATATCAGCTCTTAACACAATGACACACCCAGTGGAAAGCCAGAGCTGTTTCCCAGAGTTGTGCAAATGTGCCCCAACTCAGAATGTCATGGCCACTGCCCTGTAGCTAGGTGCCACTATTTCCTGAATATGATTTTTCAAAGCAACTTGCTTTTAAAAACGTGAATCTATTTCAAAAGTGTTTCGGACAAATGCTGTGAGGGAAACTTAGTGCCACCGGGGTTGTGAAGACAGCAACTGAAACACTCAAAACCGATGTCTGTCCTTCCACCGGATCTGGCTGCCGGCAGAGGCTGGGCCTGTGCCCCCTGGTTGGTACAGGGGGTCTGGGAGGAGTCAGCAGAGAGGGGTACCATCCTGAAATAGAAGTGAGAGGGGGTGGTAACTTCCTCACTTTGGGATCCAGTGCCCTTTAATGCTTTGCTAAGTCCCACCTGAAATCAACCACCACCAGCCTGTTCCCATAGGTGAACAATGTGCCACACACACTGCACTGCTTCTGGTAGCTTCTCTGACAGACGGCCATGCCCCCCAGGTGATAGGTGAGGATACACCAGGCTAGGCAAAGGTCACCGACCCTTCTTCCTTCAACTTCACTGGAGCTGGCGCGTTGCTGGGGGAGCCAGAGAGCAGCCTGCATCAGGGTGGAATCATTTTCAAATCCTATCATTTTCTTTCCATCTCTGTTACCTGTTTCAACCACTTCATTTGCCGAGTTCCTGAGAGCTGCCTATCAATAATTGATGGATTGTTCCTTCCTTTCTACAATAATTCCCTCTGTTAGTTATCCCAGGAAATTTATTCATGCTGTGCGTGTAACCCAATAGCTCGCAGCATGCTGGCTTGCTGGCAGGCCCGAGGAAAAACCCAGGCCAGCAGGGCACAGGCCAGGCTGCAGGCCCTCTGACCAGGGCACTGTCGGCATGCGCTGGGGCAGGCTCCTGTCCATGGGGACCCGGACTTCCCCTTGTGGTGTGCATCCCTGGTGAGCACTGAGGCCAGGCCTGGCTCTTCCCTCAAGACCCTCACCTGCGGCTTGTGCAAGGTGGGGGTGGGCATGTCTTGCTGAGAATGTCTGATTGAAGAGATCTCAGCCTTGTTCATTTCCTCCCGTTAATTGTTTTTTCTCTTCTTCTCGGCTTACAGACACAAGAAGCATCTCGAGTTGTACTTGGATTGGGGGCTGGATCAGTACTAGAACTTGGGGGTGATTATCTGCAGACCATTTTTATTGGTCTGACAGCTTAAAAACAACCAAATTAGTGAAAATCAGGAAATTGGATTTGGGGCCCAAAATGCGGAATGTTTTATGAAAACTGGGAGCCAAATTTCAATTTGGGGCTCCTGTCAAGAGACTGGAAAAGATTTGGGCCACCTTCCCATATGGACCAGGGGCACGGCTGGGGGCAGGCCAGCCTCCCGGGCCGGGTCAGCCCAGCCCGGTGCAGCAGCAGGTGACAAGGCCGCTGCGGGGCCACCCGCAGGGCCTGCTCCACCCCAGCTCCTCCACATCGGCAGGTGACCTTAGACAAGGTCACCTCACCTCACACAGCCTCCGTTTCCTGTTTTGTAAAGTGGGGATAGTATTAGTTTTTGCCTTCTCGGGTTGTTGAACAGGACGGGGCTTAGCGCGATACCTGGCCCACGTGCTGGCTGGCACGGCAGTTGCCGCCGCTGTCCTGGCAGGCCCGGAGCCCCGGGGGTTCTGTGCGCTGGGTGCTCTGTCTGCGGGGAAGGCTCACATGCTCCTCGGAAGCATGGAGGGACATTTCCCCACAGGGCAATGCTAAGAAGCGCGTACCTGTACGTGGAGTGTGTGTATTTTTAAAAAGAGCCCAGTTACAAACCCGATCGGCATTTGACAGGCCACGACTCATCCCTGGGGTCCGAAGGCAAACAACCTTCGCCAAGGAAACGTATCAACAGTCAGCACCTTATTTTCCATGCGGCATCCTGCAAACACACAGCCGTAAATTGCCTGCAAATTACTCGGCTGCTGGTTGCCAGAGTAATTTTGGGATAAGCCTCCCACCCTAAATTCTTAGGGAGCTTCAAAGTCAGATGTGAAGGTCATTATCATTAAATTAAAAAGTATTACATTGAAAAAGGAAAGGCCCCTGGGAGAAGGATCTATTCCACCTCATCTCTATGGGTTCTTCTCCCCGATGGAGCACCAGCTTGCATTCCTTTCCATCAACCCAGGATGTGGGAGACGGTCCGACTCAGAATCTTCTAAGTAACCCTGGGGAGCCCTGCTGGCCAACAGAGTTTCTGAAGTCCACTGTCTGGCTTAACGCTGTGGGCCCCATTTTCATAGGGGTCATTTCTCAGAGACGACAGCACAGTTCCCCTGGCTCGACCTGGCCCCCAGGGATGCTTACCGGTCCTCGGCCCCATCGGGAGGAGCTGCCAGGTCACCTCAGCCCCTGCCCAAAGGAGGAAGACTTCAGGCTAAAAAGTGTGTTATCTTTTCTGCGTTCTATTGCCTTCTTTGCAATTGAGAAAAGACGTTCTAACTTCTAACTAAAAAAATAGAAGTTGCAATTTAAAAAGAAAAGCAAACCAGGCTATGGCGGTAGAACACTGATCAGTAATGGAATGCAGACAGGGCAGGGAAGGGGGAGAGACTAGAGGGAGATGAGGGCAGGCTAGATGTCGAGTATCTCAGTGTGGACAGGCTCCGGGGCCAAGCCCGGGACGGGGGGGAGCATCTTCTTGACCCTTGTCTTCTGCCTGCTGCCAGTGGGCCACCATTCCTGCATCCTGGCCGGGTCCCCCTTCTAACTTTATGCAACAAATGTCTTTCTCCTGTATACACTGATATACACACACAACCATGAGGTTTTATTAAAAGCAAAATCTTGCTATCATCCATCCATTCGTCTATCCATCTATTTACCTAGGGAGCCTTTGCTGAGTGCCCGCTCTGGGTAAAGTGCAGGGAGCTGGTTGTGATCAGAGCAGACACAGTGCCTGCCCTCGGGGACCTCGCAGTCTAGAGGTGTAGACACAGTCCTCTCATGAGTGGAAGCTCAAAGTAAACCTGCAAACTGGCCAGGGTGCCACAACGAAGAAGTAAATGGCCGTGAGAGCAAATGACAGGGAGATTTCGCTTCTTCACGAGATGGGAAGAAAGGCTTCCCTGGGGAGGGAGGTGACTGGCAACACATGGAGGAGGAAACCGGGTGAAGAAGGCCAGTGGGAATATTTTTGGCTGGAGGAGTGGCTTGTAAAAAGGTCCTGCAGTGGGAGGAAGTGTGGCATGGTCCAGGACTGAAGAGGTGACCGAGGGCCCCCGAGGCTGGAGCTCAGAGAGTGGGGTGGGTGGGAGGAGAAGCCAGCGAGATGACTGGGGCCTAGAAATCACGTGACTTCAATTCCCCGCACACCCCAAACAAAATAAAAAGCACATCGATGAGCTGCAGCTGAGGTGGCTGGCTCCACTGCAATACGGGAGAACATACAACCTTGACAGAGTTTAGCAAAGCCTTGGCAGGTGGAGGCGGGAGGCGGGCTGCTGCGTCGAGGCCAGGCCCAGCGGTGGTGAAGCTGGTTGCACCAGGCGGGGAACTAGCGGAGGTTAGGCAGAGTTTATGACAAGGGTTTGTTCAGGCCTCGGATCTGTGGATAGAGGGAAGAGAGGGTCTCAGAGTGACCTTGCCCTTCAACTTCATACATGACATACTTTGGTCAGAGACTTGTTTTCCAGTCGCACGCAAGTCTTGTTTCGAGGTCATCGTTAATAAGTTATCTTCGCTTATTGTCAGTCTTGCCTAAAAATAGATGGGCAAGTGTGCCCAGCCTCAGTGTCATTTAATACAGGGACAGGAAGTCATGTGGCTTCCAAGTCTGAGGCTGGATTGCATCGTCAGTGTGATGGGGAACCACAACGGGTTTTACATGCCCTCTGACCTGACCTGTGGACCTGGCTGTGAGTGATGGGGCCCCATTAGTCTCTCTCTCAGCCCACTGACTTTCTTGTGGACCTCAGTGTTCCCATCCGAGCAGTGGGGACACGGGGAAAGATGGCTCCGAAGGCTGTGCCTGACATCAAAGTCTCCCTCTGTGTTAGCAGTGGGGGAGAGGAGCGCTCTGGGGGCAGACCGACCAGTCTGCGTTCCCGACCCTGCTCTGTCGCTTACCCAACTAGGCCCTCCGCCGGTTCTGGGACTTCTCAGCAGCTTTCTGTCTGCAGAAGGAGGACAATAGTGGCATGGACTTCAGGAGGGTGGTCCTGGGGGCTGACCCAAGGGTGCACATGCATCCCAGTACCATCCTACCCCCGACAAGTCACACTGTTTTTACCCTTACTGCTTTCACTGCTGAGCTGAGACGGCCTCCAGACGCCCCTGTGTTCATTCCCTGACTCTCAGATGTGACGGCCAATCTAATTGGCTGAGATGTCCCATCATCCAATCATTGCCCTCTTCCTGTCTTGTCTCTCTAATCTGGGTTTCCTCTGGGGGTGTGTCCCAACTGCCCACATCTGCCAGGCTGCCCTCTAGGTCAAGGCTGCAGGCTGTAGATTGGAGGGAAAGAGCTTAGTCTTGTGGCGGAAAAGCACTTTCCAACAGGTGATGTTTTAGGTTTGGATGAGGGAGCGGTTAATTCTGGTTAGGCCAGTGTGGTGGTCTCAGGACCTTTCATGTGGCTATTCAGACAGAATTCCCAGGGTTCTTGGGAGGAGAGAAGGCCAGCAGGATGCCAGGATGGGGCTGAGGCATGAGCCCCCATGGCTCTCCTAGGGTTCATTGGAATTCCCTTCCACTGTCAAAGGCAGAAGTGATCAAGTAGCCCTGCTGCAAGCCTTTCAAGCCCACTCATTGTCTTAAGAAATGGTCTGAAGCGTCCAGGGCTGCCCAGGCCCACTGTGAAGGTAAGTGGTCCCCGCTCTCTGGAGGGAGGACACTGGGCAGAGTGACAGCTGCAGGTGGTTCCCAGGTCAGCCTTAGCTCCGCCCCTTCTGACAGTGCTGTCACTTTGGCTTTCAGCAGCTTCTGTCACGGAACGAAGTTCTGTGCAGCACAAAAGTCAGTGTGGAGTGGGAAGCAAAGGGGGCGGCTTGTGAGCAGTCATGAGGGACCCAGCAGGCTCATCCTGTTCATGAGCAGTTGTAGCTGTCCGAGGATGAAGCTGAAAATACTATTTTTTCTTTCAATTTATGTGCACTATTTTTTCCCAAAGGACTCCTAAGCTGTCAGGATGTGGGCGCTCATTAGGTTTGTAGGTGGGAGCTCACCGCAAAATCAGTGGGCCTGCTGTGTGTCTCCTGCTGCTGGGGGCCCCGTGAACAGACAGCTGAGAGCTCCGGGCACGGAGCGCAAAGAAAGTGGGCACCTGGTGGGTCACTCTGTTCCGCAACATGCCAGTCTTCTTCATTTCATTTTTGTGATGACCTTCTGCGTTAAGGTCTCCTCCTGGCTCCTTTTACTTTAGAGAAAATGGAAGACCTTGAAGATCTCATTCTGACCGTTGGGATGAGGGTAGAAATGCTGGGTACCCTGCCCAGGCCCTGCCCTTCCAGACAGCGTGCGCTTCCCTGGCTTCTTTCTCCTTTGCGCCAACCAGAGGGTGGTATGGTGGCGACAGTGGTTTTGGACACAGAGACGAAGGCCACATGTTGAAGATGAAAAAGCCATCCTACCACCTGAGCTGCTTACCTTGGGGCTGTTATATAAGAGAGAAAGAAACTTCAGTCTTGTTTCAGTCCCAGAATTTCTGGATCTATTTGTTACAGCAGCAAAACCTATCCTTAGCAATGGCTACAACATTGTAGGTCCCAGTGAAAAACAAAAACCTAGGGGTTTTGTTCAAAAATTGTTAGGAATCTCAAGACAGTGATAGCAGAGCATTCAACCAAGCGCAGAGCCCTTCTCAGCCCAGGATCCAGGCGACTGCTCAGGCGGAGAGCCCGTGACCTGCCCTGTCTTTGCGCTAATTCAGGGGGACCTCAGCTGGGGCCCAGGGGTTTGGTCATCGAAGCCGGTCACTGTTGGCGGTGGAAGGAACCATGATTCTGACCATTTTGGGGCACAGCGCGCACACACCCACAGTCAGGGGGGCTGACAGGCACCTGGACCAAGCCCCTCTGTTGTTGTGGTGCCCTAGGGCCTTGGCCCTCTTGGGAAGTTTCAAGGGTTTACATCTTTCTACTCCCAGGGCCCAACCAGAGAGTGCAGCTTCCTGGAGGGCAAATCAAAGGTGACAAATGCCATGGGTGCTGATAGTTTCTGAGGACAGGCCTCAGGCCAGACTTTGGTGTGGCACTGCCATCTAGTCTTCCTGACACCGGGCTGTCACGAGGACTAGACAAGCGCACGGAGTTGGTGGACTCCCGAGACCTGCCTCGTGACCCAGCAGCCGCTCCTTCTTCTGAGCCCTGTCACGAGGAAGGCACCGGTGTGGCTACATTCGGCCGACTAGGAAACCTAGGCCCAGGCCGCTTCCCTCCTGATGTTAGGCTCTTAATCACCACCTAAAACTTGACCTTGAACAAGCCGCACACTTTGCAGGCCTGACCGCCCATCTTTCAGCCTTCCGAGGGAGCTGGCTCATTCCCATTCTCCAGCACCTCCAACGCGAGGGCCTCGGGGTTAGGATGCGGTTACCAGGGCAGGCGCCGGAGGGAAGTTGCCGAAGGTCAACTTCGGGCTCCACTACGTGCTTACCAGCTCTGTGAGCTTGGGGAAGCCTTGGTTTCCTCATCTGTGAAATGGCAATAATAATAAAGACTCTCATTGATTTAATAAGAGGATGAAATCAGATAAAAGCAGGCAAAGGACTTGACATTGAGTGAGCCCTTCATAAATGTTTGCCCTCATTACTGATAAAAAAAAAGATTTAATCAGCTGGGCTTCTTAAACTCCTTCAAACATTTCTCCGATTTTGTCTGGGTGCCCGGGTCTCAAGCCCTCCCCTCCACCCACCTCTCTTCCTGATGCAACATTAGCCCGGGCAGGTGCTGTTTTGTTTTGAAATCAGGGCGAAATGGTCACATTTAACTGAGTCTAATTTATTAAAATAATTGTCTTAATGAATACTAATTATTAAATGTTCGTTTAGTGATGTGCTTCCCTTTGCCGGAACATGTACTTCGAATTAGTCATTACGAAACAAGACACGCAGCAAACTGTGTAATTACAGACAAAGCATTTAAGACACAAACCAATAAAAATCAAAGGAAGGAGAAAAATGCTTTGAAGAGAGCTGGGGACTGGTCGGGACTTCCTGTGTCCTGCCAAGAACCCAGGGCGGGTGGGAGGCAGAGGGCGGGGCGGGGTGTCAGGTGATCACCCCGAGATCTGCCTGCCAGGCCTCTCTGTCCAGATAGAGAGGAAATGAGATGCTGTTTATAGAGAAGACCAAGGAGTCACCTCCTCACGTCTCGAAACAGCTCTAAAGAGAGGGAACGCAGGCCAGCGGAGCACTGCTCCTAGGGAGAGGGCGTGCGTGCAGGGCCGGCGGGGCCACCACGAGAAGTCAGGTCTGGAATGGGCTCTTGCCTTCTCCACGCTAGCAGTTTTCTGGGTGACTGCCAAGGGTTGGATGGTGTCCCTCTGCCAGAATTCCGTGTTGGAAACCTAACCCCTCCTACCGCAACGTGTGACCTTGTTTGGAGAAAGGAAGGCCCGTTGCAGAGGTGATCAAGTTTCACCAAGGACATCAGGGTGGGCCCTCACCCAGGGTGGGTGTTGTCCTGATAGAAAGTACCCCAGGTGATGTGGCTTCAACTACAGAAATGTCTGATCTTGCAGCTCTGGAAGCTGGAAGCCCTCGGTCAAGGTGTCTGCAGGGCTGGCTCCTCCAAAGGGTGGGAGGGAGGCCTCATTCCATACATTCTCCTGGTTCCAGGGGGGCTTCTGGCCATCTGTGGTTCATTCTGCTCCCCACCGACATCTTTCCTGTGTGCAGATCTCTGTCCCAATCTCTCCCTTCCATGAGGACACTGGTCCTATTGAGTTAGAGCACACCTTAATGTCCTCGTCGTAGCTTCATTATCTCTGTAAAGACCCGCTCCCCAAATAGGGTTACACGCTGAGGTTCTAGGGGTGGGGACTCCATCCCCTGGATATGACTCTGGTAGTGGGAGGGGGAGCACACAGCACAACTCAGCCTTGAACAGAGACCTTGAGTGAGCATCTCCCTGCTTGGGAGCTCAGTTCACCTACCTGCAAAGGCCCCAAAGTCCTGTGCAGGTCAAACCAGCCTCAGCCCTAGACACAGCCTCACCCCGAAGACTGGAAACGGGTGTGAAGACTCCAATTGGCAGCCAGGTGCACAGGGTTGGAAACTGCCTCCCAGAGAGAATCACGCACAGGGCAGGTGCACTTCCCCAGCCGTGTGCTCAGGATCAGCTTGGGGAGGATCCAAGTGCCCAAATCTCCCTGACCGAGCACTCCACCAAGTGAGGCACAGAGGCCTTGGAGCCATACCCCGTCCCTGGGCACTAATCACCAGCCTGACCCTGAGCCAGGCAAGAGCCTCTGGGAGGAGGAATTAGGTCACCTACCTTCCCACTTAAGTCATCAAAAAGCTATGGGACAGCAATTGCTCTAATCACCTGCGGCTCAGCTACACCCGGTTCAAGCCAGAGGCCCCGGGGGATAAAAGCGCCCAGCTCACAATCCTCTGATGGTTGTTTTGCCTTCGCCCATTCCCATCCTATTGGCCTGATAACAACCGATTTTATCTCCTCCCTCTGAATATGGCACCACAGCCACGGAGAGAGGGTTCCAGGACCACTGGTGCCAGGGAGAAGCCCACAGAGGTTTGCACACCAAGCTCGAATATGCACATGAGAAGGCTGGTCCTGGTGGAGGGAAAGAATTTGCTGCTTCCTGTAAACCTGAGTGGCAGGCTCTGTGGCTAACCTGAGGGTGTACATTCAAGTCTGGGGTTTTCTGGATGCTTCTTCTCTAAGGTGGGTGGTAGCGCAGCACCACTGTGTGGAGTGCAAAGCTGGTACTCCATGAGGCCTCCTGACTTGGCCAAGCCGGGTCATTGGTCGAGGACCCATCCTGAGACCATTGCCACCCAAGTCCACCTGCACCGCCTCTTTTTCCTGCCTCGCCTATGGCTTCGGACCAGCCACACCTACCCCAGGGTGACTAACTTCCCCAGCTGTAGCTCTGAACGTCCCTTGTTCCTGGGACCCCCTCAGTCCTAAACAAAGTGGGACCCCCATCCTACTGGCTCCCACCTCCCCCCAATGCCCACACAGCTGCAGTCCCCAAAAGAGCCGGGTTCCTGCCCGGGCACCCCTCTGTTAAGACAGGCCTCACCCTCTCTGTGAAGCCCCCAGGCCACCAGTGCCTTGCCCTGGGGGTCCCGCCATGTTTGGCACCTCTGCTTGTGAGCTGCTCAGCTGCCTCCTTGTGATCATCTTCTCCTCACCTGTCTGTCTCACCCACCGAATTGGAGGTTCCTCCGAAGCACAGGTCTGGTGAAGACTGGATGCCAAAGACGACTGAAGGGAAGAAGGAAGAAAGGAGGTTGGACATCAAGACTGAAAGGACAGTGCACCCCGCAGCTGTGTGCGTGTGCGACCATGCCACACGAGAAGTAAAGCGTGCATCCCAGGCCACACAGGCACACGTCCGTTTCCCTCCACTTCCGCCTCCCAGCCTCCCTCCTAGATACAACCACCACTAACCAATTTCTCGTGCATCCACCAAGAGACGGATTGTAATAGTAACACACACGTGCATACAAAGAGGAACATGGCATACGTACGCACTCTTCTGCACTTTACTTTTTTTTCTTTGTTGACCATAAACCTTGGCTGTTGTTTGGGATGAGGTCAAACATGTCTGCATCTTTGTCTGTCACAACTCACTTCTGAGGGTCAGCTGCCCCTGGACACACGCTTTCTCAGCACCCTGTGACTCGTGTCTGTCCTGAACGTAGACAGAAAAAGTTCCGCTGTGTAATCCGGTGCCTGGTGCCTGAATCCTGCACTACACCAGGGGCACATGCTCCTGAGGCACCCAGGAGGCGTATGAAAATACAGGTGGCCGGGCCTCAGAGTTCCTGATTCAGTAGGGCCAAGGTGAGCTTGTGGATTTGTGCTTCTAGTAAGTTCTCAGGTGATGGGGATGCTGCTGGCCCAGCGGCCCCACTGTGAGAACTACAACACCAGACTGTGAGCTCCAGAAGGGAGCAATGGGGGACATTTTATTCACTGAACGATCCCTGGTGCCTGGCACATAACAGGCAAGCAGCCCACCAATGCAGGCTGAATGAGAAATGAGAGAAGGTGCGCCGCCCAGGCGCCAGTCTGGGGCGGAGCCTCAGCAGGCTTGCTCAAGGACATTGGGAAACGCTGCGGAATAAATCGGAGATGGGGCCTCTGGTTCAGCCGGTCCGACAGGCTGGTGCACCCCCGCCACTCCCTGCCCCAAGGGTCGGACCTTTGCGTCCATCAGCTCTCCATACCTGATCCTGATCATGATGCTGGGGACAGAGCAAGTTTCCGCTGGACAGACCCCGGCTGTCACCCTCGTTGCTCCCGTCGTTGCTCCGGTCGTTGCTCCGGTGAGCATGCTTTGGAGCCTGAGAGGTGAGGTGGCCTGCCCGGGGGCATGCGCACTTTCGGCGACAGAGCAGAGTTTGTCCAGCCAGCAAAGGGGACTGGCAGGATTGAGACAAGCCATGCCACAGATAAAGGCTTTCTCTGATGAAGCTTTTCGGTCTTGCATAACATTTCACATAGGCTCATTCATTCATTCATTCACCTACTCAAGAAGGATCTGTTGAACACCTACATGCCAGAGGCTGTTTTGGGAATACAGTGATGAACAAAATGAAGCCCCACCTGGGTAGGACTACCATTTGAGGAGGGGGGCCGCCAATGCAGGAAAACCAGTGAATAAGTTCTGATAGTGAGGGGTGAATGCAAAGAGGAAAGAAAAACAGCCCCGAGTCGGAGGGCACGCGCCAACCGCCCACGTGTGGTGAGCAGAGCGAAAGGGGTTTTGCTCTGCGAGTAGCTTTGCTGGCATCTGGGGCGTTCCTGAGTGGAGACGCTCGGAGACGTGGCATCTGACTGATGGGCAGAAGGCTGACACGCCCAACCACGAGGGAGGACCTTGGGCGTCACCAGGCCTTCCATTGGATGCCGTGTGGCCGTGTGAGGAGCAGTGCCTTTGGAGCCAGGGGACGCTGGGTTAAGTCCCGTCTCTGTTGCCTTTCAGCTGCATGGCTGGAGCCAGCCATTCAGCTCCGGAGCCTCAGTTTTCCCATCTGTACAACAGGAAGAATGGCAACATGAACTGCAGTTTGGAGGCAGCAGGCTGTGCTAGACACGGAGACCCAGACTGTGGCCCCATGACTTGATGCATCTGAACCCCAGGAAATTAATTCCTCTAGTTCCTCATTCACAGAAGAAAAATAAGATGCATTATTCTGCATCTCAGCAACTTCCTTCATTCAAACCAGAAAACACGGTCTTGAAAACAGGCCATGTATGTTTCGAGCAGGTGTTGTGATGGTCACACAGATCCACACGTGATGACCTCGCTTAAAGGCACTGTGTTCACGAAGCGGCTGCGTCCATAGTCTCGGGAGGAGGATGCATCCTTCCTCCCCGGCCCCCGGCTTCTCTGAGTCCTCCTGCCTGTTCCAGTTTGGACCCTACCGCAGCCCTGCAGGCAGCAGGCCTCCGGAGCCAACGCCACACAATGAGACCTGGATGCAAGGACAGGTGGCCGATGAGTCAGAGGAAGGACGGTGTGCGTCTGCATGGTACTCTGTGTGTGGGGGGGCACGGGGAGTCCCGAGATCGGTAATATCTGCTCCCGAGGAGCAGCAGCACTTCTGCCCACATCTCGGTGGCCAGACCCAGTGACAGGCCCACACCCAACCATAGCCTCTCCCATCACCTATATGCCAACGGAAAGATTGATTTAACCTGTGGTCTCCCCATCATAGGATGGAGGGCATCTCGACGAGACTCCTCTGATCATGTTAATAGAATAAAACGAAGTCATCTGCAGTTGTGCTCCCACTAAGCCAGCCCTGAGACAGGGATCCAAGGGCAAGGAGCTTATTGGAGGGGGGGGCCCAGGAAGCACAGAGGGAAGGTGTGCCAGGGAGGAAGGGAGGAATCCAGTGCAGGTCTCATGAATGGACAGGTGACCGCACAGGACACCCGAGGTACAGAGTCACAGCAGAACTCTGTGACGTCATGTAGAACGTGCCTCAGAGCGGCCCCCATCCCTGGGGGCCATGGCGCTGTGATGTGCACGCCGCCCCGGGCCTCACTGTTGGGGGCAGCTTTGCCGGGCCCCTCTGGCCTGCCCAGTGCCCAGAGCAGCGAGCTCTGTGGCCAGAGGGACCCTCAGAGGGGGCCTGCTGCCTGCCGGAAAGGTCCATTCACACGCCCAGTCCTGAGCAAACGGGAGCGGCACCAATTTGAAATCAGATTTACTCACTTGGCCCCACGACCTGATTTGGTCCCTCACTTGCAGGGTGAGCCCCTTTTGATGCCCCAGTCCTCAGTGTGCCCCTCTAAAAGCCTTTCCCTGCACCAAAAGTGCTGTAATTTTGGTCCTCCCTTGATGCCATGTGACTTGGAACTGCCGAGGCCCTTCCTTGTCAGAGCTCGGTTTCTCGGGTTTCTGTGTGGACGGCTTCCTTCCACACCCGCCATCGGAGCTGAGGTGCCGGGAGATCGGGCCGAGGCTTTGCGGCTGATCTGTGCCTGTCTGACCGCAGGTGCGGCGCGCACTTCGCTCTCACAGGGCGTGTTTACATCATCTGATACTCTGATTACTTTGTTCAAAGTGATCTCACTCATGTGAGAGCATTGGTGACATCCCCCAGCCCCCTTGAAGTCCCCCCTCCCCCCTCCTCTGGGCCGCTCGCCCTGGAGACAGAGTGCAGCATTCTGCAGCTGCGGAAGC
Source organism: Anoura caudifer (assembly GCA_004027475.1). Taxonomy (NCBI): domain Eukaryota; kingdom Metazoa; phylum Chordata; class Mammalia; order Chiroptera; family Phyllostomidae; genus Anoura; species Anoura caudifer. Next base: position 213,496 of record PVKU01000901.1, on the reverse strand, counting down.
CCGGGGGGGCTAGACAGTGTCATCAGCGAGTTGCTGGCTGGTCCTCCTTAAGATGCCCAGAGTGAAGGGAAGAAACAAAAAGCTGCAAACTGGGGCCAGTTCTGTCAGGAGTTACTGAAGTGGACTTTGGTGTGTGAGGTCCCCTGTCACCACCTGCATCTCCCTGTCCTTGCCATCGTCCTTTGTCCCTCTGTCCACACCTTCAACTCCACCGTTTTAGGGTGATAAGATAACTGCCTCCTAAATATCCCATGGGGTGTGAAGAAGTGCGTGGAGGTGGCATAGGGGAGTGTCCGGAGTCACACGCGTGTGGAGGCAGGCTGCAGCTAACACAGTGAACGTGGCATGTGTGCGGCAGGGCCCCCCAGTGCCTGGCATGTGCTGCTGTGCCCTGGGTGGGGACAAAGTGAGCAGGCTTCCCAAACTCATGTGACCACAGAACACTCTCTGTCAGCCTGGAAATGCATTTCTGGATCATGTATTTGCCATGGAGCTAAAAGACAGACGTAATTCAGGTCAGCCATCTGCCAGGGAGCAGTGGAGGCACCTGGCTGCCCACACAGCCCCTGGAAACCCCTGGCCTCCCCACCCCCCACGTACTGCGTGTCTGCTGGGTGCTGGGAAACAACTGTGCCGGGGCTCTCCGTGGGGGCTGGGCAAGGTTCGCACGCCCACCCACCCCCAGTTCCAGAACCAGCTACACAATCCAAGGGCCCAGTGCAAAATGAAGATGCGAGCCCCTTGTTCAAAAGTGACTAAGAGTTTCCAGGTGAGAGCAGAGCATTAAACTGCACACCGGGACTTCTACCAGGTGTTCTGGCCGACTGCACACAGTCCATCCCTGTGGCAAGAGCAGAGACCCCCCCGTGTGAGACCAGTGTAGTCCTGCCATCTGCTCCCCCACCCCCGCTTCCCACCTTGCCACCCCTGCTCCCCCCACCCCCTACCCCAGGGTGCTGCTCCAAGACAGGCTTTCTCCCACTCCACCAAGCAGGAAGCTGGTTCTGCCACTCCTCCTGAGTCAGCAGCTGATGAAGCAACATGCCAGGAGATTACTCAGACGAAGCATGAAACTGTGGCTCGAGACTGGGGTTCAAATCCCAGCTTTGCCCCTTTATTCTCAATGATGGAGGGCTATTGCACGTCCCCTTTTGGCACCTCAGAAACCCCCTTTGGGGAAAGGGGTGGGAAATAACACCTATCCTGGAGAAAGGTTGGTGGATAGAGCCACGGAGGGGCATTCCGCATGTACAAACTCTTGTCGGTTCACCAGGGTCAGGGTCCACGTTTCTCTTCTTGGACGCTTTCTTATTCATTCATTCAGGCCCTGCTGGAGGGCTGGTAAAGAGGGAGGGACAGGCAGTGTGAAGGGACACAGCACGAGAAATGCCCGGGACTGGTGGAGTCTGCACCTGGGAGTTGTTGCTGGGAGCCAGATCCAGGCAGCTACCCGCTTCTTCGCCCACTGCCGGGGCCTGCAGACCCCTGGCTGACTGAGAAGGCAGAAACTCATGGTAAATAAGGGCCATTGGGCTGTCTGTGAGTTTTAATCACCCATGTGTTCCCACTACACAGCGGCCTGAATAATTGACGGTCGGCTACCCACCAGCCCCGAGAGGCTCCGGCCTCCCTGGGGCCGTTGAGCATCTCCAGCAATTAGGCTCAGCATGGCAGGGCCTTCTGAGTTGAGGAGCACCTGAATGGACTTAATCCCCCGGATTTAAGTCCATTAGTGCCTGCGATATACTGGCTTGGGCGCTGAAGAACACCTCGCCTCACCCGGTCGTGCCCGAGGGGTCAGACTGACTCACAGTTAATAGTGGGGAAGACTTTAATGGAGGGGAGGCTTTGAAGAAGGGCAGGGTGTGTTCCAAAGCTTGAAGATTTAATGCATTTTTAATTAAATGTGCTTTAATAGGATTCAGTACCAACTAGCGTGTCACTGCAGATAGATTCATTATATTTGTGCAGTTAATTACGCGTGTGTTACCACCCAAGTGTAAACTTTGAGGACCAGGAAGATGCTTGACTTCCAGGGACACCCAAGACTTCTGCTGGTCCTTCGGGAGGAGAGCACAGTGGTCCCCACCCTCCAGTCCCTGTATTTACTCTTGTGCACCCACACTCACACCCACACCTGTGGGCACGCACACACACACTCTTGAAGATACTCAGACATATGTGTGCATCCTTTCTCTCTCTCCCCTCTTCCCTCCCTCTCTCCTTTCAAAGAGGAAGGACAGCAGGAAGTATATGAAGTCAGGAAAAAGTGGTCCTCCATCGGGCTCCACCCTCTTAGCAGCAGCACACCTTTGCACGAGGCACTGAATGTTGCTGAGCCTCAGTGTCCCTGCTCTGTAAAGTGACAGTGACAGCAGTGGTGATGATCACGGTCCCCCCCAGCATCGCTATAGGCTCCCAGAGAGAACAGGTGGAGGGCGCTTAGGGAAAACGCCGAAGCCCACACACACCGCTTGTCGGCAGTGGTTGGAACCAGTCCAGTGGGGAGACACCCGCTTAGGGTTCCATTGTGCAAACTCTGGGCGGGGATCCCTCTTTCCCCCGAGTGTTTGCACACTGAGGCGTGACCTTGATTACTCAGTAGGCATGCACCAAACGAGCTCAGCTAGGACTTCCTGAGCACCTACTATGTGCCCTGCTCAGGGTGCCAGAGGTTTCCAGGTTTCTCATCCATAATGGTTTGTCCTCCAAAAACCAGATGAGTGTCTATACAGTAGAGGTGGGAAACTGAGCTTCAGCGAATGAATTTGTTCAGTACTGTTTATTGGATCCTTATCATGCATCAGGCATTAGATCCTGGAGGTTGGGGACAAAGAGGAAAATGAAACAGGTGTGGCCGTTGCCTTTTATGGCCCTGATCATCTCCCAGGAAGTTTTTGTGAGCTCACAAAAAGGTGTTGTTATTCTTGGGACGTTGGTTCCCTCTTGGGTCAGGTCACAGTGTACTGGACTGTGTCGCCCCAATTGGACTGTGATGGGCTGAGCATCTCACTGCCTCCTTCCCCACAATGTGGGTTCCAAGACCGGGGCGTGGTGGAGAGGGCTGGTGGCCAGGAAAGGGGACCTTGTCTACCCAGGGGCTCTCGTGAACTTCCTGTGCTTACCACTCTCCTGGGGGGCATGTTAAATGTAGATGCTGATTGAGTAGGGTTGGGGGTGCAAGGTGTGATGGTTAATTTCATGTGTCAAATAGGCAAGGCCACGGAACCCAGACATTTGGTCAAATACCAGTGTGTATGTCACTGCAAAGGTATCTGAGAGCTGGATTCACACTGAAATCCATGGACTTTGAGTAAAGCAGATTGCCTTCCATAATGAGGGTGGGCCTCGTCCAATCAGTCGAAGGCCTTGAGAGAAAAGTCTGAGGTCCGCTGAGGAAAAAGACATCCTGGCTCCAGACTGTCTTTAGACTCAAGTTGCAACCTCAACTCTTCCTTGGGTCTCCAGCCAACCCACCCAGCAGATTTTGGACTTGCCAAGCCTCAAAACTGCAGGGGCCAGTCCCTCAGAATCTTGATGTGGATACGGACGTAGATAACATGTATCTCAATTTAGTAATATATTTTAATTTCAATTAATTTATAACCATAATACAATAGAAGGCACAGGTAAATTAATTTTAATAATATAGTTTTATTTACCAGAAAACGGTCTATTATTACTCCAACATGCTATCAACACAAGCACCAGTACATGACTTCTGTCCGCAGGTAGGGATGTGTGTGCAGGTATCTCGTGTGTGTGCAGATATCTCGTGTGTGTGCACAGTGCTTCTGTTCTTCTGGGGAGCCCCGACTGACACAGCGACAGCAAAACCCACGTTTCCTACAAGCTCCGGAAAGATGCCAAGTTCGCTGGCCTGTGAACCAGCCTCTGAGTAAAGTCAGAGAGGAAGCTGGCATCTGCAGATAGGAGCCCCACAACCTGAAGAGCTAAGGCAAAAGTTAGAGCGACCCTTAGACCTTCAGAGGCCAGTTTCGGCCAGAGCTGTCCGGCGGCACTCTCTTCAGGGGTGAGTTTTGGCCCCATCATCTGGAACCTGGCAGTGTGTCTGAATTAGTGAGCCTCTGAGCCTCCCAGAACAAGGCCAGGGTTTGCACTTGTAGGAACAGCTTTCCCACGTACTCCCAAGTCAAGCAGAAGCAGTGGTCCAGGACCAGACAGCTGGGTGGAAGCAGGAAACGAGTGGAATCAGGGTTGGTGCAAACACTTCACTCAGCCCAGATGTCTGGCATTCCATGAACACCAGCACGGGCCTGTGCAGCCCCTGGCCTCCGTGACACCTCCTGAATGCCACCACAGCTGGGCGTCGGGACGAGTGTGAGACAGACATCCCGAGTCAGAGCTTTCAGCCGTGCCAAAGCAGTGAGAGGAACCATTGGTTTGAAACGTACTTCAAGGTTTTGCAGCAGAAGGCGTGGCAGCAAACCCAAATTAAAAAGGACGAGGATGGTGGGGAAGAGGAAAGGACCTCATGAACAAGGTCCTTTCCTTTCTGATGGTCTGACTGTGTGCAGGTGGGAGCCAAGTGCCAGGGGGAGGTCGGCTCCGCACACAGCTCTACGCCGGCAGGCACCTGCGGAGCCCCGCTCCCAGAGGCCAGCCCTGCACCTCCCAGTGGAGACACACCAGGGGCCACACATGCCACTTTCAATGTCCCCCAAGCTGCATAAAGTTGTCGAGAGAAACAGATAAATTCATTTTAATAATTACTTTTATTTAACAGAAACTACCCTACATATTACTGTTTCAACATCAATGACATAAGCATGTATGTATGAGATATTTTACATTTCTTTTTTCTTTTTTTTTTTGCTCAAAATCAGGTGTTTTTGCACCATATCTTGATCCAGACATGCTCCATTCCAAGTGCCCCTCAGCCACCTGACAGGGCAGCCCAGCTCTGGGCTGGAAGGGCCGGCACCCTCAGCTGGAGCAGGCCCTCAAGCTGGCGTTTGCCGCCTGCCCTGCACTCTCCCCAAAAACAGAGGCACAGAAAGAAGTGAGAAGCAGCACCCTCGGATATCTGCGGGTGCCGGGCCAGCTCTGTCAGGTCGGCGCGCGCAGCAGAGCGGATGCAAGCAGCGGTCTCGCTCGGGCGAGCACAAGTAAGCAGACATTCTTTAAATAAACAGAGATGGAGTACATTTCAGGATCGTTTTTACTCTGTGGGTCACGGAGGAGGTTAAACAAAAATTTGTTTTAAAAGCACCTCCCAAGCGACGTCCTCAGCTGAGTTCTCACCCGCCTCGGTGGCAGAAGAGGAGGCCTCCGGGGTGGGTGCAGGGTGGCCAGCAGGACGGGCCGGTGGACACCGGGAGGGGCCCCCCACACCGCCTCCTGCCGCAGCCACCCCCAGCCACTGCGGCCAGGTGTCAGCCTGACGCGCAGAAGCTCAGACTCAGAGGGACTGCAGGAGACTCCATTTTTGGTGGGAACTTCAGGCAGACCCTGTGGGGTACAGATCGGGAGGCGCTGTACCCCAAGCATCTGAGTTGTTCACTCATTCAGTTAGCTGTTCATTCACTCACTCACTCATTCATTCATTCATTCATTCTTCTGCTCCTACAATCTTGGGTTGGGTTCCCTGGGAAGCAGACAGGAATGCACTGGGGGGGCTGACTATCACTGCCCATGGAAGTGGGGGGCAGAAGGAGCCTCCGAGCCGTGTTGAGTTCTCAGTGGAGCCCTCCTTAGTCCCCCTGGGGGTGTCCCAAAGATGGGCTGAGCCTTCAGAGGTCTCTCTGAGCTGAAGGGTAGGGGCCAGGAGGCTGTACTCCCACACTGATCAGCCAGCAGATGTGGGCGGCCCCGGTGCAGGGCACGGCGAGGGGTCAGGTGGCTTTCTTCCACTGGGAGCTGAGCGCAGCCCAGAGCCAGCAGCGCCGGTGTGTGGCTGGAGTAGGGGGTCCTTTATTCCTAAAGGGCTGTGTCTGCCACCCACGTCCTTTAGCCCAGGGACAGAAAATGAAGAGCCCTTTGCAAATGACACTTCTGGCAGTGCAACAAAGACCAGGCTGGTAGGTCCACCAGATGTGGGGAAAAGCACGTCTGTGCAGGCGTGCACAGTGTGACCGCATCTGCGTCACATGTCTCTGCTCTGGGGCGGAGGCTGCAAGGAAGCAGGCAACAGTAAGAAGGACTCATCCCAAACGGTGTTCCTGAGACAGGGGACCCCACTCTTCAGTGCAGAACTGATGGTGCAGAACTGATAGTGCGGAACCGCGTGGCCCTGGGGGCAGGACACCATGCACCATCCTGAGCCTGGTGACAAGTGCTATTTATTAAGCTCTTACTGCAGGCGGTGTGCCAACCTGGATTTGTTTCAGTTAGCACTCAGAACCACCCTCTGCGGTAGGTAACTGCCTTTCCTTTCCTTTCCTTTCCTTTCCTTTCCTTTCCTTTCCTTTCCTTTCCTTTCCTTTCCTTTCTTCTTCTCCCATCCCTTTCTGTCCCTTCCCTTCCCCCCTCTCTCCCTCCCTCCCTCCTTTCTTCGTGGAAGTGGAAGGCAGAATAATGGCCTCAGAAAGAACCTGTGAATTTGTTACCTTACAAAGCAAAAGGCACTAGGCTGAGGTGCTTGTCTTTGGAATCTCAAGCTGGGCTGATTGTCCCGGATGAGCTGGGCAGATCCAAGGTGATCAGAGAGGCCCTGGTAGGAGGGAGGCAGGAGGGTCGGTGTCAGAGGAACTCGTCCCTGTGATGACAAGGACAGGTGGAGACATGCAGGGCCACAGGGCAAGGATGGCAGGTGGCTTCTGGAATCGGGGAAAGGGAAGGGAAGGAACTCTCCCCTTGGAACCTCAGGAAGGGACACCAGCCCAAGTAGACTTCTGGTCTCCAGAATTGTAAATGTATAAATGTGTGTTGTTTGGGGTAATTTTCTTCAGTGACAACAAACAATCCAGCAGACAAATTAAAGCTCAGAAAGATGAGATAACTTGTCCGAGGTCAGTGGCATAGTTAGGACTGATTCTGAGGTCATAGAATTGTAACTCTTCTTCCCACCACCTCAGAGACACCTGAAGCCTGCATGCTTTGCTACAAATTATCCCCCCTGTTCTAGATTTTTGCAAGGGCCTGGTTGCTGCATTAGTTGTTAAGATTTAAGTCTAAGGACCAGACATCCACACATAAATTTCCCTTCCTTTTTCCTTCCTAGGCCCTCTCCTTTCTTCCCTCCCTCCCTTCTTTCTCCCCTATGTTCATTGAGCACCTGCTGTGTGCCAACTCTGACCCACGTTCTGAGAACACACTGAAAAGGAAACTGACCAGGTGCGTTTTTTGAGGACCTTCTGCGGAAAAGTTGCCCAGATTCGGCAAATATCTAGAAGTTCGTGGATAAATTGTGTTACGGGGAAGCACAGCTTCAGCTGTGGTCCCACACAGTGGCGAGGATGTATCAAAAACATTAAAACCAGGTCTTTTCTTTTTGTAACTAGCCTTCTACCTCCACAGGGATCCTGGGGGATAATGGCACTGCTCAAACGCCATGCACGGGGGCGAAAAGGCCTGGGTTTTCCCCTTCGGAGCCCTGCTGCCTCCCAGTCTCTCCAGGGGAATTTCCGTCTCCCAGGGTTCGAGGAGGACCCCAGCCTGTGTGCTCAGCATGCCCAATGGGACCAAACCCAGGGAGCAGCGGAGGCAGAGCCTGCATCGCCAGGTGGGAAAATGCAGATACAGTGCAGGCTGGGAGCAGGGAGTGAGGAGTCTGAGGCTCCGCCCCACCTCTCGCTCTCTCCCCATGTGGCCTCGGGCTGGTCAGTGCACCACTCCAGACCCAGGTCTCCTTGTCTGTTTGATGGGGACAATGATATTCCTTAAGTGCCCTCTGTCCCAGGGTTAGAGCTACAAATGAGAGAGTAACGTCCAGGTGCCTGGGGCAGTGATAGGTAGCAGGTACTCGTGCAATGGTGGTGAAGAGTGAGCAAAGGCAGGGAGACATCCACAGTGCATTGCAGCGGTGCAGTCTCTGTGGCTGAAGGTCACCGGCCACGGTGAATATTGGTACGTGGAGCTCTGGTTCTTCATCAGAGCATGCCCACTGCACGCGCACACACATGAATGCAGTGGGAGAAACCACACGGCACCAGGAGGCCTGGCCCCAGTCCCAACTCCCCTGTCTGGACCTCCGTGTCCCCCAGGACACCCATCAGCCGTCGAGAACTGAGGGCTACGTTTCCATCCTGACAGCAGATATGGTGTTTGGATCAGAGTGTGAAAGAGAATGTTTTAAAGACTTGCCTCCCTTTTAAACAGAAGAGATTTTGCCTAAAAGAAAGTAATCTTGTTTCCTGGATTCTGTGCAACCCCAGGCCTGCGAGCCTGATGGCAATGCCTGCCTGGTGTGGAGTGACAGCTGCTCCCTTTCAGCCTGTGGTCTCGTGTTCTTGCTGTGGGCCCCAGGCCCCACCCTGCCCACCTGGGGGCACCCTGCCTGCCCCTGCGGTGACCGCGCTCGCCAGCCCATGTACAGAACCTTCTGCTTCTCAGCAGCCAGCGTTCTACCGAGCGGGCAAGATAAACGTGTCCATAATTCTAGATTAAGAGTGGCAACTGAGTAATGCCAGAAAAATTCCCTTTCTTCTGTGACTAGGGTAGGGCTCCCTAGTCAGGGCTAGGAGCTCCTAGGGTAGGAGCTGGATCTTAGGCCAGTCCTTTCCTCTGCTGGGGCCTCAGTTTCTCCATGAGCAAAAGCAGGTGCTGGGTGATCACCAAGGCCTTCCCAGGTCCTAGGTTCTTCGGCTCATCTCTTTCCCTTACACACGTGTGCCTGTGGGTGCACATGGCATGTTGTGGTCTTGCACCCAGACACATGAACACATCTGATTGCAAATGTTCTCTTTCTACCGATTGAAAACCCTGCCATGGCCTCTGATCTCTGCGCTTCTGCAGGTCTCCTCTGTGACCGCGTCCACCCCTTAAGCCTCAGGTGAGTTACCTGTGAGCACTGTGTATGGGCAGCAAGCAGAGTTAGTGCCCTAATCTTCTCTCAACCCACGTTCTCTCCCAGAGGCAGGGGCTGGGAGTTCAGCTGGAGAGGGGATTTGGTCTGCCCACTGCAGGCGAGTGTGAGGCAGCCCCCAAGGTTTGTTTTCAGCCCCAGCTGGGCTCCTGGAACTGCAGGGCAGAGACCTCAGGGGTCCCTGAAATGGTTAAAGTAAGGTCAGGTTCTAATCCCGGCCCTTTCATGGAGCCTAGGCATATTTTAAAATGTAAAAAGGACAAATCCATGTTACAAATGCTATGACATTAAGTTACTTTGAACAATTCATGCTGTTGTTAGCCAAGAATGTTACCACATAATATAATGGTGCCTTTTGTAGGTGGGGGTGGGTTTACTAAGAGACATTAAGTGAGGTCCAGAAATGGAACCTAAGTGTGAAGCTGTGCAGTACACAGGCTCCTGGGATGTCATGGAGTTTACCATGAGGACAGATAAGTCTAAATCTCAGGTCCCGGTGAAGGAGCGGCCTGGGCGGGAAGGCTACCGAGGCCCAGCTTGAGACAAGCCAGACTCTCACTGCCTGGACCTGGGAACTGAGGAGGGAACACTCCCTGCGAAATGGCTTACCCCAGGGGGTAATGTCCTTCACTTTGAAGGTGCTTCATCCAGAAAGAGACTTAATGGCTGAGGTCACCCACTCCTCCCTAAAACACAAGTTTTTCTGGGAAGTGCTGCAGAAAAGGGGCCAGCAGCCATTCACCTTTTAGTGTGAACTAGTTTTTCAGCCCTGCTGCAGTGTGACCGCCTGTAGAGAGAGGTTCTTTCTGAAGCAAGCCCAGTGCACAAGACATGGGACAGTGAGGCTTGGGTCAGTATAGCCTTCCAGGGGTGTCCGACCTGTGGCCTGTGGGCCACACGCAGCCCAGGATGGCTATGAATGTGGCCCAACACAAAGTTGTAAATTTACTTAAAACATTGAGAGGGTTTGTGTGTGTGTGTGATTACGTGTCACAATGTATTTAATGTGTGGCCCAAGACAACTCTTCTTCTGGTGTGGCTCAGAGACGCCCAAAGGTTGGACACCCCTTAGTCTAAGCGGCTGGAAGATTTGGAACCCCAATTCTCCTATAGGAACTGTGAGCCCTGGGGCGGTGGGCTGTCCACTTGTGCATGCTGAGGAGCAGTGTGCCCCTCAGAAGCTGACATACCAGAGACGATTCCGGGTCCCACTCTCTCAGTGAGCCTGGGGAGGAAGCGATGGTGGTAATCAACTCAAGTATTTGGACAGAAACTAGAGGTGGAGAAGCAACTTAATTCAGTGCAAGGACACTTCTCTTTGAAGAAAGGACATTTGTGCCAGAGGGGAGGGTGAGGGGGCCCCTGAAAACTACAGGCACTGCCTGCACACAGGCTCTGAGAGGGGAGCGTGTGGTTTGATTGGCAGCAAGGTGGCCAGTGAGGCGGGAAGCCCATGAGTTCGGGTGCAGGTGGAGCTGGACAGGTGGGTGGGGCCGCAGCCTGCAGGGCCTCCTCCCTCGCGCTGTGGAAATGACTAGGAAGCTGCTGGAGTGCTTTTAATAAAACGGGAAAGTGTTTTGTAAACTCGAAAGCACAAAGACAAAGCACTATTATTATCATACGTGTGAATAACAACTTTTCATTGTAGTTAAAACTATTAAATTGGCAGCCTGATCCTTAGTTTCCTCAGTGAAAACTGGCTGTAACTACATCCGGAGGCACTAGTAGAGAAGGGGTGTCCGGGCCACCTCCCAGGACGCAGGGCACCCAAGCCCAGGCCCGGAGCCCTGCCGGGGCTTGCCCGCCTCTGCACTCGGTCAGGATGGGCTGTGTTATGACAATAGAAACAACACCAAGAGATGAGGTTTCTTTCCTCAGCCGTCCTCAGTCCCGCCGTCGACCTGTCTGCCTGCGTAGGACCAAATTCATTCCGTCCGATACCAAAGGAGCTTGGGGGTGTCCTTGGAAGACCCCCAAACAAATCGGCTGGAAAACACAGCCCATTGCAGCTGAGGTTTCACAGGGGGCCTCTTCCCCTCCTAGACAAGTGCATGCACCAGGGAAGGGGTTTAAGAGACAAGGAAGAAAGACCTTGGGTTTCAAGTTTCTAATCACTTTAGTCTCAGTTCCTTCATCTGTGAAATGGGGCCAATCAGCTCCCTGCAGGGCATGGCATCTGGACCGTCGCCGCTCCTGGTGGACACTGTTACTGTGCAGGGTCTCTGCAGGAAGGCACTGCTTCTGTACGGATGGAGTCATCCTCAGCGCACACCCTGGGCCACACCTGAGGACACACCCAGGGCACAGTCCTGCATCTCGCACTGGGGGAGGTAGTGCTAAAATGCGGATTCCGAGGTCTTGAGTGAGGTCCTGATACCTGGGGAGAGGGCTGCCCCTCAGGTGGCAAGGAGAACCTGCCACCTCCCTTTGGGAGGACTTGACACCTCTGTCACCTCTGCTGTCATCACCACATCTGGCCAAGCTTCAGAATTACTTGGCAAGCACAGACACCTGGCTTCACCAACAGGCCTCCTGAGTCCATGTGTTGGGGGAGGGTCATGGATTGGAGATGTTGAAGCTTCTGTGGGGATGACCATCCCTGAAGCTGAGGAAACATATTGCATCAGGAGACAGGAAAGCTGTCTTCTAGTCCCTTCTCGGCCACTGTGTGAGGTTGGTGGGGTCCTTTGCCCTTCCCCCAGGACTCAGTTTCCCCAGCTGGACAAAATTGGGGGTAAAGAGGTGTGAGTTCCCTCTGCCCTCCCCTCCTGCCTGTGACTCCTGAGCCCCGGCTCTCTGGCCTGCTCCCGATTTCCAGCTGCCCGTGGCATTTCTGTGACTCTGGGGCAGGCCCAGAGAGGGAGGCGGGGAGCAGGGGCCAGGTGCCAGGTTTTCCACCCCGCTGCCACTGCCTCTGGGGCCGGGAGCCCAGCTCAGCTATTGTCCTCCCGGGAGGTCCTCGCTGCCAAGCCCGCCAGCCCGGCTGCTCAGGCGCCAGGGCTGTTTCATTATTTCATCAAAGTTCATTACGCTGGGGAGGAGACCAGTAATAAAACATGATTACAAGTGTCTCCAATGAGCACTTAAAGACATAATTCGGGGGTACCCTCTGCTGCATCCCTGTTTGTGGTCACACCACGCACGGAGATTTGCACCTCCGATATACGCCAGTCCTCGAGTTAATTGAAGTGGAAAAAAAAAACACGCCCGGAGAACTTGATTCAATTTGTCTCAGGACTGAGTTGGTTGTTTCGTGCGAAGACTGGATGTGCCGTTTTTGAAAACACACAATTAATTATGTGTGTAAAAGGCAGGTACAGGGACACCAAGGCGACATGGAGGGACCGAGTGGCAGCCAAGCATATCAGATGTCACTGGCCAAGTAGGGGCTGGGGGAGGGGGATGGGTTTTCTCTCTCTCTCTCTCTCTTTCCCTTCCCTGCCCCTCTGCAACCCCTCCCTCATCTGCATGAAATAGCACGCAGTGGTGAATGCGGTAAGGGGACAGATGGTACTGTACACGGCAGGACCCCACAGAAGCACCCTGGGCCTATCTGTCCCCTGTCACCTGGGTCAGTGTTACCATGTGAGAGTACACAATGTCTTGATTGATGGGGCTAGCTGGTTTGAGCCCAGTTGTTCAGGCCGTGGGCTGGAGACCAGGAGGGCAGGGCTGTCGCTTCGTGGGCTCAGACAGGTCCCCTCTCTCCCTGGGTCTCAGTGTCAGCCTCGAAAGCCACGTCCAGGCCCCATCCCTGGGCAGCCCTAGATGCGAGGCCCAAGTCTGGGCTCTGCCTTCGCTCCGACTCTCTGGGTGCCGGTGGCCACACCCCTCCCCTTCATGGGCCACTGTTTCTAGTCCTTATAAGATGGGAAGGCCGGGCCAGCCAGCGCCACCAAAATTTGCCTGGTCTTCAGAATCTGTTACAGATTTCCGAAGCCCTACACCAAGGATGTCAGGTCAGATTCTTCCCAGAGAGACCCAGGGATTGGTATTCAATAAATTGTCCAGGTGAGCCGTGACATCGTCAACTTAATTTTGGGGCATGAAAGATTCATATCAGGGGCAGGTGACATGGTGTAAATGTGTAGTAAAGACTTTCCACCCACTCTTTCCCCAGCCACTTGGTTCCTGCTTCCAATCTCCACCGAAGTCAGTGTGTGTGTGTGTGTGTGTGTGTGTGTGTGTGTGTGATCTCCCAGAGAAATCTGTGATGTACAAACCAGTGCATATATATGTATAGGTTATGTTCCTTATCCTCTCGTTTTTTAACATAAATGATAGCATATATGCACCCTGCTCTGCACCTTCTGTTTTTCATTCACTGCATCTCAGAGAGATCTGTTTCTATCACTAATAAAGGCAGCAATGTGCTAGAGCCAGTGGGACATATCTTTTCTCAAGTCCCCATTGGGTGACTTCATGTTCGTGGCTTGGAATGAGCTACTGCAGAGGTGTTTGCACTGCAGGCAGGTGCAGCCATCTCGTCTAGCTTCCCCAGGAGAGGGGACTGCTACCCACTTCCCATCACCCCCTGGATGAAGCCTGACTTTTTTAAAAAATAGCTACCTGGTGATCTAGTGTATAGAAGGACCATATTTTATGTAGTCCCCTGTTAATGGACATTTCGGATGGTTCTGACCCTCTGCCAATGCAAACGATGCTGAAATGGGTCATTTTGTATAGACGTCATTTCCCGTGTGGACACAATGAAGATACAGTCCTAGAAGTGTTCCGTCTGGGTCAAACTATCTATGCATTTGTCACGTGGATTGGCATTGCCCTGGAGAGACTGCAGCAGTGAGCACGAGGCTTTCCCCACGCCCCACACGCCCTCAGCTTCTGAATGTCCCCAGGATGAATGAGGCTGAGCATCTTTTCCCACGTGTCAGAGCCATCTGTGGCTCCTTCCTGGGACCCATGGGTCGTTTTGATAAGGAAAGTTTGGAAAGAGCAGGCTTGACTAATGTTTTCTCACTCATGGGGGCTCAGAGGACCCCAGAGGAATGAGGTGCTGACTGGGACCCCACAATGGGCACTGGTAACAACGGGGCAGAAACAAGGCGTCCTGGTCCCTTAAAATCAAACGGGGGCACTCACAAGAAGCCAGTCAGCCTTCCCATGGACAAGTAATTAGAAACGTGTCACATGTGACAAAGTAAACCAGAGATTACATGCCAGTGGCCGTAGGCTAGACCTGGCCTGCGGGCAACATCTATTTTGGCCTGAGCCTTGTATGCGTTGTGTTTTTCAACTTAAAAGACCCGCCAACTTTTAAAACAAGGATATTTGACATACAAATTCTTATTTCTGGTTTCTCTTAGGTGGATAAAACCCAGCCAACCAGAAGCTCCCTCTCCACTGGACTGAATGTTCTGGCAACGACAACCGCCAGGATGTGGGTGGCGGCCGCCTCTCCGAGCCAGGCACATGGTGGTCTCCGTCCTCATCACCCCTCAGTGCTGCTCCGAGCTGCCACCCCCCCACAGGTCAGGGGTCATGTGTCATCACCCTGCATTCCCTCTTCCTTGTCATGAAAAGGGAAGCGAAATACTCATTGTACCTGTGTCCCTGTCAAAATAGGACAGTGAAAACCAGGCCGAGAAGGCTGCACCATTAAAGACAAATTTCTATAGCATCTTTTTAAGGAAAGAATCGTTTCTATGTGTTTAACATGTAGGAATGAGTGGATGGATGGATGAATGGATGGATCAAGCATTTGTCCAGACTACCATTTTAGGGAATATGAAAGAAATGAAGGAAAGAGCCCCTCAGCCTCCCCGCTAATATCATTTGCCTGAACTTGAAAATATTCAGTTTGGGGGAGTTTCATTACCCTGGTCTGAAAACTCAGTAAGGGTCTCTCCACAGAGGAGGCTCACAGAGGTGTCAAACTCATTTTCAGTGGGGGCCGCATCAGCCTGGAGGTTGCCTTCAAAGGGCCGAATGTAATTTTAGGACTGTATAAATGTAACTACTCCTTAATGAGGGTAGAGGAGCTTGGTGCTGCTGCCAGCTAGAAACAAGTTGCCTGGCTGAATAAAACAAGGTGGAGGGCCGGATTCGGCCCAGGCCTTGCGTTTGCCATCTGTGTTCTAGACTGTCCCCACCTGAGATGACCCACTGATTGGAAGCAGGCCTGGGGAAAATGCCTTGTGCTTGTTACACAAGCACACTGATTTTTGTCTGATCTTTTTAAAAATTAAAGATGGCCTGGGGACCGTGTCAGAGATGGCGAGGGGGATAGCTTAAGCCCCTGGCTGCATCCCGTGGTGTCACGTGGTATCTCTGCCCCCAGTGCCCTGTGTGGTCGGCTAGGTCTCGCACATGGAGGCCGTCCACGGAAACTCGGGGACGCTGACTCCTTTGTCACTGGTATCCTGTGCCCACCTGGGGCACAGGTGGCTCTGGAAGAGCCCGGGAAGGAGATGAGGCACACCTGGAGGAAGAGAGTGACGATGTTCCATTCAATGAACTCTCTGTCACAACTTTCTCCAGTTCAGCACAGGCCCAAGGGTGCCTTTTCTCCTACCCTTTTCCATCAGTTCAGACAGACGGGGTCTAAACGTCCCGATGCCTTTACATCCGGGTCAGTGAAACCCGCCTCGGCGGGGGGAGACCTCCCAGGAGGTTATATAAGCGTCCTGGCGGAACCGAGCACCCCTGCTCCAGCCAAGCGTAACAAAATCAGCTGGGGCTGCACTTTGATTCTAAAGATAGAGCTGGGAATGGGGGCCAGGGACCCCTTGCCACCCCAGCCACCCCTTCTGGCCTTAATTACATAAATCCCACCCTCCGGAAACAGAAATCCTCATGAACAGTAACCGAAGGAGGACCCCGATCCATATACCCATGTGCCTTATCTCAGTAATTTCAGAAGAGATGTGAAAAAAACAGAGATGAATCCTGAACAACTATTTGTCTGATAAACAGCCCCTCTCCCGCCCCTTTAGTTCCTGCAAAGAAAGCTCTGTGCGCCTAATCCGTCTTGGCTCCACTCGGAGCACATTATCATTTTTATCGGCCTCATAAATCGCCTTTCCAGATTACACAGAAATATACATCGCCCACTGTAATTACTCCAGCCCCTTCCCGCTTCTAGATTTTCAGTTTGATTCCAGGTAAACCCGGTCATTACCCGCTTCGGTGTGGCTTCTCAAAACGTCGAGATTAAAACGGACCACGGAGACTTAGGAAAGACTGAGTCAGCCGGGCAATTTGAACCAATAAATATGAAAGTCGTGTCTAAGCAGAGAACAATTCATTTGATACCACATCTGTCAACAGGCCCGCGGAGACTTTTCCTTCCTGGGGCTCCGCCCTGGCGGCCCTGCTGGCTCTTCTTCCTGAGACTTTGGAGAAGCTGGATGGGGCTGCCCCGGAGGAGGGTGCGTGGCCCCTGCCCGGCCAGCCAGGAGGGTCAGCACTGAGCTTCCTGCCCTCCACCCGCTCTCAAAACGGCCTGCTCTCCAGCCTGGGCCGGGCAAGCACACTCTGCAATTAGCGATTCTTTTTTATTGGTTGATGTGGGCCTCTGGCCAAGAGGAGCTGGGATTGAATCAATATTCCTTTTATTATGTCATCGTAGGCAAATGAATTATGAAAACAAAAGCTCAATATGAAGCTGCCAATGCTAATTACTGGGTAGGATGCGGAGGCACAATAAACAAAGGGCGCTCTGTCCAGGCGGGAGCTGGGGAGCTGCCCTCTCCCTGGGTGCGGGGCTTGCAAGGCCCACTTTCCCCTCTGGGCCCGAGCCCTGGGCGCCCACAGCAACATCAGAGGGGCTCTGGCCTGGGCCCCTGAGCATGGCAATCTCAGATGCCAACTTCGAACCAACTCCACACGACTCATTTGAAGAAGCTTTCACTGAGCACCTTACTGGGCGCCAGACACCGCAGCTTCACACACGACCACACTGTTCGGGGCTGCCTCTAGAGTCTGCCAGTGAGGGGGGTGTGTCTTTAAATCAGGTAGGCCTGTGTCCGTCCCCAACAGGCAGAGGAACTGGGGTCTTAGTCATGAGTTAATTGAAGGAGAACAACTTTGACTTTGCATTTATAAGCCAGCACTGTGCGGCTCCGGACACTGAACTTGGGAGGTCTCTGCGAACTCCAGGTGGGAAGTATTCTCACGGTCAGGGGCTCCTGCAGGGGCTGGCATTGGGCACAGGAGCACCGGCTCCCCACGGACCTGTGCCTTGGGTGTAATGCCCTGTGGCCAGTGTCTTGAGATTCTTAACAATTTGTCCTTTGATTTGTGTTTTGTAGTGAATTCTGGTGGGACAATGGCACACCTGCTGGAGACTTATTCTAAGCTCCTGCTTGGTCCTACCGCTCACTGTCTTCCGGGGATGGCTTCTCAGCTGCCCACTGCTCAGCTCCACCCAGTAATGGCTGCCCAGCTGCACACCAGCGCCTGGGCCCAGGTGCAGAACAGGTTAGGTCTGAGGGTTTGTGCCCAGTGGATGAGTTATGGGACAGGGCTTCTGGCGTCTCTCAGGGCCTGCATTCACCCCACAAGTATCTCTATGCACACGAGAACATAGCATTAAACCACAAATGAAAACACCGTGATGATTTTAGAGAGATTGTGTACAAGAGGAAGAAGGTTTTTCCTGCTATTTGAGCAAGAGCCCTGAATTTTCATATTGGCGCCGAGTCCTGCCAGTCCTGGAGGGGCCGTCATGGGGCTTCTGCCGGCCTGGGACACAAGGGAGCCCTGACTGCTCTGCTTTGTCATTGTTACACAGTGGCTGGTAACGGCGAGGTCTAGGCCCAAGACAGGACAGCCCAGCGGAGCCCAGCTTGGGCTCTGCCAGCAGCCGCTGCTCTGACTGCCGGGTGACCTTGGGCAAGTTGCTCGGATTCTCTGAGAGTTTGCGTTCTCGTCTGTAAAGTGAGGTAATAATGGGGCTGCCAGGCACATCCAGTGAGAACGTGCAAGTAAGAGCTCTGGGCACGGTGCCCGGCACAGAGCAAGTTGCTACCGTTTGCTGGTATCGTGTTGTCATTGTCACTGTCGCCCGAGTTCCGGTTCTACCACGCGTGTGACACTGGACACACTGTCATCGTGTCTGTTATGCTGTAGGGTCTTAAACATCACACATGTGGTCAACTGATTTTTGACAAGGGTGCCCAAACCACACCGTGGGGGAAGGACAGCATCCCTGACAAACGGAGCTGGGAGAACTAGACCCTCGTGCAAAGGAAGCGGCCAGGGCCTCACTCCCCTCACACCGCACACAAAACATAGTTCAGAATGGATGAGGGACCTGAATGCAGGAGCTGAACTCTCAGAGCACAACACAGGGGAAATCTTTTTGGCATTGGACTTGCCCGTGATTTTTTGGATGGGACACTGCTCTATGAGTCGTCCTGTCATATTTTTGACCATGGCCTTTGATGCAAGAAGGTTTTGAACTTTGATAGTCTAATTGATTTTTTTGTTGCTCTCTGTACTTTTGTTGACACCTCTTCTACATTATCTGTGTGCCTCCACGCCCCCAGGCTGGCTCTGTGGGGAGGCACATGGTCCTGTGCGCCCCACCCCCCGCCCCAGTGCATGGTGGACAGTGACAAGCTCTTTCTGGATGGGATGTGCCGTGATGATCACGGTCGTTACAAAGCAGCTGGCTCCTATATGCCCTTCTCCAGCGGGTCTGAAGTGCCCTCTGAATCAAGTCCACGCACTTGTCCAGCATCGTGAAGGCTCAGACTAGAAAGCAAATTTAAAACCCAAACCAGAAAGCAAACAACAGCAACAAATGAAATCATCCCTCATGACTGAGCCTCTTTACGCTGAAACAGAGGTATTTCCCCTGAATCGAGGGAGTGGTGGCCACCACCGTTTTATGCAGAGACGCCCATGGACCAGACCAATCTGCAGCTCACGGCTGCCCTGTCTCTCTGCCCTCCCTCACCGTGACCTTCCCAGCCTGCCCAGGAGTCAGCCCCGGTGGCCTCAGATGGGCTCTTGTGTTTTCGTAATTCCTTCACTTTTGATGATATCGTCAAGAGTGTATGAATTTCACCCCCTCCCCTGAACGCCCTTGGCCCCACGCCCACATCCACTAATACAAAGACACTAATTGCTCCTCGCTCTTGTGCAGGCGCTTTGAAAAACATCTTTGGCTAATGGATGGAATTAACCTTGTTTATTGTACAAATCAGCAGCCTAATTTGCCATGAATCCCGACTCCGTGGCTCCACGAACCACGGCGGGGAGGAAGGGACTTCCCACTCTGCACGAGCCCCTCTGGGAGACCAAACCGATGCTGCTGACACCTGACACAGCTTCCTCGGGGCTTCCCCTGCTCCTCCGGAGGTGGCATCCGAGTGAGACCTTTAGGTGGGGAGCCCCCTTGCTGCAATGGCACCCCAGGCATGCAGGCTCTCCGGGAGGCTACCAAAAAGAACAGCGCACGGACCGAATGGAGACGCTCGAAGCACACGGTTTTCTGCATGCACAGGAAACAGCGAGAAGTAAGGGGAAGAGGTGGCTTTGGTTAGTGTGCTCGCTGCAGGGACAGCTGCTGGCAGTCCCCACAGCCCGGCTCCTGAGTGTCCAATGTTCCTGTGCTTCATTCTTTTTTAAAACTTGTGTAAAAAAATAATTTTTAAAGAACAGATTTACGGAAAAGTGGCACAGACGAGACAGAGTGTTCCCATGCATCCCATGCCCAGCCTCCCCTATTAGCGGCATCTTCCACGGGCACGGAGCACTGGCCACAGCGAAAGTGCCAGCGTTGCCCAAGTGCCATGAACCGACACCACGCTGGGCTCAGATGGGTGCAGTTTTTGCCCAGCGCCCGTTTTCTGCTCCCAGGACACCGCATTACACGTTGTCATCGCGTCCCCTCAGACTCCTCCGGGCTGGGACAGTTTCCCAGGCATTCCTTATTTATGATACTTGGGAGGGTTTGAGGACTGCTGGTCAAGCATTCTATAGAATGTTCTTCAGTTGGGATTCACCTGATGTCTTTTTTTTCTCTCAGGATTGCACTGGAATTATGGGGTTCGGGGAGAAAGACCACAGAAGGAAAATGCTGTTCTCACCACACGGTATTGAGGGCACTTCTGTTGACCCTGGTCACCTGGCAGAGCTGGTGTCTGTCAGGTTTCTCTGCTGGGAAGTCAAGTCGCCTCTCCATCTCTGGAAGGTCCCCATTGGAAGGACGTCATTGTGCTCAGCTTGCTGGAAAGGACAGGGGGGTCCACCGTGTCTTCTCTGGGGCAGAGTGTCTGTAAACCGTTTGTGATCCTCTGCAAGGAGTTATGTCTCTTCTCCCCATTTACTGTTTATTTATTCAATAATTTGTTTCTACCGATCCAAATCCATAGATGTTTATTTTATGCTTTGGATTATAAGCCAACGCTGCTTTACTTTGTTCCTCAGATTGTTCCAGCATTGGCCACTGGGAGCTCCTTCCGTTGATTCCTTCAATGCAACATTTTTTTTTTCTCTTGGCAATTTCTTAATTTTTGGCACCACGCAATGCTCCCAGATCATTTTGTATACTCCACACCCCAGTCTCAGGTCAGTCCTTCCTCCAGAGAGCCCGCGTTCCTCTCATTGAACACCTGTGCGTGTATACGAACACATGTGAGTTCGCATACCTACAAATATTTCTCTCTGTGTCCATCTGTATCTGTATTAAGCTGGACTGGAGCTCACACTCATGTCACTGAGGTCATGGAAAGCCAGGGGAGGATGTTAAGCTGGGGAGACAGAACTGCAGGCTCAACACGTGGGCAGAGGTGCCCAGTGAGGGCTTGGTCCTTAGGAGAAAATTAAGGCCCTGGTACTGGGGCTGGGGTCTTAACATCCGAGGGGGAGAAGTTGGGCTCACCCCACATTTGGGGCTATCTCATGTACCCTCTATGGACGATGTGAGACTCTTAGGGGAAGGTGAGGTGTGCTGGGGTAAAAAGTGCCCCTGCCCCAAACATCTGACCCCAGTCTCTGGAACCCATGAAATAGAAGGGTCTCTGCAGACATGGTTAAGGTCGGGGCTGTGAGGTGGAGAGATTCTCCTGGATTATCCCAGTGGTCCTGAGTGCAACCACGTGTCCTTCTGCAAGAGAGGCTGGGGGACGCTGGGCACACACAGAACAGGAGGCAACTCGAAGACAGAGGCAGGGATGGGAGTGATGTGGCCACACATCCAAGAACGGCTGTGGCCACCCGAGGCCGGAGGAGGTGAGGAATGGACCGGCCCTAGAGCCTCGGAGGTTCTTGATTTCGGCCCAGTGACACTGATCTCAGACTTCCGGCCTTTGGAACTGTGAGGGGACACCTTTCTGCTGTTTCGAGCCACTCGGTGTGGCTCAGCCACGAGAAACTAACACACCCAGGGAATGAGAGAAGAATCAGAGCGGATGTGATAGAGAGAATGGGCCGTTCAGTGCAGGCAGACCTAGAATCAAACCCTGCCGGGTAAGACCTTGGGCACTGACATCAGCACGGGTGCGGGACCTACAGGACACGTATGTGGCCACTCCCTGCCCCGTGCCAGGCAGGCAGGGCTAGTTGCTAGCAGCGTTCTGCCCCAGCCTGGCTCAGGATACGTGTCAGCACAGGTCTCTGGGCGGCTGTCACAGCGGATGTGTGACATTAAACTCAGCGACCATTCCTGTAACAACACGAACCACCTTTACCGGGTACCTGCAGTACTCCAGCTGTTTTACATGTTTCGTTCTCCTCACAAGCCAAGCAAACAGTTTTCCCTTCTCTACTTTGGTTTCTAGGCATGGATGCTGTGTCTCACGGAGCTAAAGGGACCTTCCAAAGACACAAAGCTGGAAAGTAACAAGCCTGTCATTCAAAGCCAGGTCTTTCCAACTCCAGGTCCTACCCTACTATGATGTGTGCTCAGTTGCTTGCATTTTCCCAGCCTCAGTCCCCCCTCTGTAAAATGGGACTGCTGATATCCACCTCAAAGAGGAGATGTGAGGATTTCGTGAGGTCACTGCCACAAGCTGGGGCACCCGGAGGGTATCCTGGCACAAAGCCCGCACTGGGAATCATGTCAGCCCACAACGGGCCAGGCCCTGCCTGAGGCCGGCATGGTCTGGGCTGCTCGAAGCCTGGGCCTGGCAGCTGTGAGCAAGCTCAGCCACCCCCTGATATACTCTGATCCTGCAGCTTGGCCTTGCCCCTCTGCAGGGACCATACCTGGAGTGGGGAGCTGTGGGACACCGTGACCTAGGACAGAATGATCTGTAAATCAGCATGGGCTGCGAATCCCTGCCAGGACCAGCAATGGCAATGGCAAACCCAGCCATCTTTCACCGGGAGTCAACCACGGACCAGGAGATGAGGCCCCTAAGAGAGAACCGCCCTCTGGCACGCCCTCCCTGGGCCCCCAGGGGCTCCCTTCCCACTGTGGGGAGACACATGGAAACAGAGGAACAAGGCAGATAGAGCTGCGCTCAGGCCCTGGCCTTTCTCCCCACTGGCCGTGCTGTCTGGGATGACCTGCTTCCTGTCTCTGAGCCTCAGTCTCCTCATCTGTAAAATGGGACATGAATCCCGACATCACCTTAGTCATGAGGATCAAATGAGTGAGTGCAAGAGGACCCTCAAAAATGTCAATTCCTTTTGCCCTACCCGTCCCCAAGTCCATGCCTGAGCTGCAAGCCGAGCACCCCTCCCCCACCCCCGACTCTGAGCCAGATCCAGCGGCAAGTGCCGTGTCCATCAGGGAGCACAGTCCTGTCCCAGGCAGGCCGAGCCCTGGCCCAGGAGGCAGGACCCTGGACACAGCAGGGCCTCCTGACCAGTTAGGCCCCAGTGGGCTCACTCCCAGCTCTCTCGGTGCAAGCAGGATGGGGAAGCAGTCGGGCAGAACCCTGGTCACCCTAGTCCAAAGCAGAGAAAAAATAAATGGCCTCTTCTAAGGCGAAAAGTGCAGTCGCCGGGGAAAAACTCCCTTTCGATTTTGGTGTAGACAAGTTGGGAACAGCACGCAAGACAGCTCAGCTGGTGGAGCTCCTTTATCATGATTCATCTTTCAGCAAATAATTACTCTCCCCCAGGCACCCTCCTCTGAACCGTCTAATTATACTATTGTTGGGTTTTGTGTCAACTGCACGATAAATCAAACGTGCGGCATAGTGTCTGATGCGGGGGGTGGGGGGTGGGGGGGGCTGGGGAGCGACTTGTGGGAAGCACTCGGCCCTGGAGACAGGGACAGGAAGGCACTTTGCCTCCCTTTTTAAAGCTTCCCCTTTCTCCACTGGTTCTGTCAGGTCCGGGCTTGGCCCTGGGCCCTGAGTGACCCAAAGCCTCCTGCCTCAAAAAGGGAGAGAATTGCATTTGTTACCATTTCCCTCCATGGGGCCCAGAGCAGGTTTAGTTAGTGAGTGGCTGTAAAATACTAGCAAATATGTAGCAGGAAGTGTCTCAGAAACTCTTCCTCAGTGGCAATGGGCTTCCTTTACTCTGAGACACTTCAAAAACAAGTTCTCTTTCTAGAAAAAGAAAGAGGACAGAGTTTGTTTTAATGTTTAATGTTTTCTTTTCTTTTCATTGATGATCTATCACAGTTGCCCCAATTTTCCCCCATTGCTCTCCCCTGCCCCCCGCACAGTCAGTCCCCACCCTGTGGTCCTATCCACAGGTCCTTCATACTTGTTCTTTAACTAGACCCTCCCCCTGCTTTCCTCCCTTACCCTCCACCCCTCCCCTCTGGTCCCTGTCAGTCTGTTCCTTGTTTCCAGATCTCTGGTTCTACTTTGCTCATCTGTTTGTTTGTTTTGTTCTTTAGGTTCCTGCTCTTCTATAGGTGAGATCCTATAGTATTTGTCTTTCACCGCCTGGCGTATTTCACTCGGCACAGTTGTTTTAATATTTCATTTTGTTGTGTTTAATCTTCTTTTCTTTCCTTTCCTTCCATTTCATTTAATGTACTTTTTATGTTAGTGAGGGAGGAGGGGCAGCTGGTTCTGGAAGGAGAAGGGCGGGGACTGGACTCACGGAGCCTGCAGGCCACACCCTCATTTCCAAGCTGCCACTGAGCTCATTTCCATACCCAGCTGTCTTGGCTGTGGTGCTCACCTCCTGATGCAGGGGAGGGGCTCCCTCTGATCTGTCACAGCACCACAGGCCATGGCAGAAGCCTTGGGAGTGGCAGAGGGCAGGCAGGGGAGAGGGTGACCAGTTCTGAGAGCCACAATGTGGCTTCGTGCAGGTTCATCGATGGTGACACACGTCCCGCTCTGGTGGGAGACGTCACTAGTGCGGGGGGGCACTGCACATGTGGCTGGGCAGGGAGAACATGATGGGAAACCCACATGTGTTCTCCTCAGTTTTGCTGTGAATATAGAACGACTCTGGCACGTGCGGTTTCTTACACAGCAGGGAGAGGAAAACAGAACAGCTGTCTGTGTGTCCTGAGGCTGTCTGTGAGCTGGGCAGCACTCTGGGCTTCCCTGAGACCCCGGACTCATGGGGCCAGATCCTGTGGCCACCACCACAGAGCAGTCCAGTCTCTCCCCACTCGGGGAGGGGATGTGCCCACGTTCTCACGGCAGGAGCCGGATCCAGCCTCCTGACTCCAGGGGGCTGATGCGGCTCCAGGAGCCCGGCCTCTCCCGGAGGTGCTTGACCTTGCTCTGAAGTCCAGGCATAGCCATTAGCTCGTTTGTGGTTCAGCCTGAGGCTGGTCCCTGCACACTGGCAGGGCTACACATTTATTCATTCATTCATTCATTCATTCATTCATTCATTGCAGTGATTGCCAGGTGCTTGGCTCCCCTCTGCAGGGGGCCCACGGCTGTGCGTCAGCTTGTTCAGTTCACCTGGAAATACCTGCCCAGCTTGCCATGGCCGCAGGGAGAGGGTCCGAGGTCACAGGCTCCAATTTTAACCAGTCGGCATGGCGAGCCCACCCCTTATGCATGCCTGATTGGTTCATTTGAATGTGTGGCAAAGTCCCCTTCGTGAAATGGCACGGTGCCAGAGAATACCAGGAAATAATATCTGTGTAACGTATGAAGCAGAGCCTGGCACAGTTGCAAACCAATGAACCATCAAATCTAAATGAAGCTGCACATTTGTCCCGAAGGCCTGGTCCCAGGCTGAGCCATGGCGAGTTGGTGGGGGTGGGGGGAGAGAGTGCATAGCGTATGGGACCTTCCTCCCCTCTGCCTCCCACAGCCCAGCCTTTGGTCTGAATTTGCCAGGCCAAGGCTCTGCTTCTCCCATCACGTTGGCGGGTGAGATGCGGCCAGCGGAGCAGACGGTCAGGTACAGAAGCACAGCCTCGACCTCAACCCCGAAGCCCACATTGGGCTCTCCTCTGTGGATGGAATAGTGACGTCCCATGGAAACTACGTTACCCTAAGACACGGTCACGTCCCTGGTATTGGAGAAGACACCACGGTGGAACGTGTTCCTCCTCTCAGTGAAAAAGCTCAAGACATCTGACGACAGATCCATCCAGGACTGAGGAGAGAGAACGTGTAGGTGACCCTGAGGTCGGGGCACAGGAGAGGAGGCAGAGTGGCATAGAAAGCAGTAGGTCGGGGAAGGGGTCAGAGGGCAGGACAGGGAGGGGGCAGGGGGGCAGCAGGATCCCAGGCTGGGAAGTGAGAAGTGGCAAGGAATGCAGGGAGGGGCAGCAGGTCTTTGACAGAGGATGTTGTGGGCACCTCTGGTCACACAGCTGCCAGCCCTCTGGGAAAAGCCAGAAATCCTTCGGTTCACTTCCCAGCTCTGCTGCTCACTAGCGCGGCAGGTCTGGCTTCTGCTCCCGAGCACGAGCACGGTGCTCCTGGTGGGGATTACACAAGAGAAAAGGTAGGGACCACACCCAGCACTCACAGGAGGGAGGAGCTCTGTGTTAGAGCCCTTTCCTCCTCACCTCCATCAACCTCCCCTCGCCCCCTTTCCAAGAAGCAGGAATCTTCAAAGTCCCTGAAGAGGACGCTGAGCTGGGGGTGGAGCGGGGCAGGTAGACACCCCCTGCCCAGCAGGAAATCGGGAGGGGGCCCTGGAATGAGGGTCTTGAGTAAGGAGTGATGTGGGCTCATCCTCCACAGGGTGCGGCCTTCACGTGCACCCCCCAGCAGGAGGTAGGGCTGGGAGGTGTCCCCAATCCATAGAATAAAGGAATGTTTTTGGTTGCGATGGACACTCCTATGCCCCCGTGTCGCCCTCATTTTTGAGACTCTCATGGTCCCCCTCCATCCCCCATTCTCTGTCTCCTGAATCCC
This sequence comes from Anoura caudifer, assembly GCA_004027475.1. Classification (NCBI taxonomy): domain Eukaryota; kingdom Metazoa; phylum Chordata; class Mammalia; order Chiroptera; family Phyllostomidae; genus Anoura; species Anoura caudifer. Next base: position 187,291 of record PVKU01000901.1, on the reverse strand, counting down.
AGGCCCCTTTCCGCCCACCTCGCCTTGCCAAAACCATCAGATACCGCTGTCATGTGAGCCAGGCAGGTCGCCAGCCGGTCAGCCCTTACGCAATTCCCGGCGCCTCCTGGGTGTCTGAGATTCACCACTGTGAGGACCTGGGGGCAGAGAGTAATTATCGCTCCCTCTTCCTTTCTTCTCCTTCTCCATCTCCACCCACCCCCACCCCTACCACTTTTACATTTTTGGTCTTGTAAAGATACAGGACGAATTGGCATTTTTCTTCTGGGTCCCCTTCTCCTCATTCCTGAAGGCACCAGATGAGTCAAAACTTTGGTATCCCTCAGACCACAGTGGATCCCTGACGTGACCAAGGGGTGCGGTGGAAAGGACCCGTCTCACCCGGAAGGGGCTCTGGGGAGGCTCATGGGTCAGGTCCTGGTCCTCAAGGTCCATCCATGTTGTAGCACATGTCAGAATTTCCTTCCTTAAAAAGCTGAATTTTTAAACATTTTAAATATTTCCACATTTAACACTCAGGAAACACGTTCCTGTGCCCCTCCAGCCACTAGCATCAGCAGCATGCCTTGTGCACATTCGGTCTGGACATGGACGGATTGAAGCATCGAGTCCAATTGCTCAGTGTTGCAAAGGGTTCCCCAGGCTCCAAGGGGAACTGTGGTCCAGTCACTGTCAATCAATGCCTATACCATCCAGAACCCTGACTCGGGAAGACAAGAGAGCCGATGAAGTGGGAAATCTGGTGTTTTCGAGAAGCCACCCATCCATAGTGTCTGAGAAGAAAGACCGAGCGGGTTCATGAACTTGTCTTTGGTCTGGCCGAGCCCTCCTGGGGCTCACACACTCTGCTCTGTGAGGCATCAATGACTCCAGCGATAATGACAATGCAATGCACACAATTCCCCAGCCCTTGAACATGGAAGCAGAGGAAGGGCTTCTATGAGAAAAGTGGAAAGAACTTAGAACACCACAGCAGATTTCATTGCTCTTAGGATACTATTCAGCCACTGGATTTCCTGGGGATGTTTTTGTGATTGGCTACCCCAGTGAGCTCCTGGGGTTCTCCACATTACTTAGTGTTCCTCTCCACTTCTTCTCCTCCCATCCATCCTCTCTCCCTCTTTGGAGCAATAAATCCTTCCTTTGTCTCATGCAGAAGAGCTCCCTCTCGCCCCAACAAGCGTGCAAGCCCCCGAGACTTGAAGCCAGCTAATGGCCTGGATTTCAAAGTCCCTGCTTCCGAGGCTGCTTCTTGCAAACAAAGGCAGATCCGGCTCTTAGAAGAATTCTGATGTTTAAAAAAATGACAATTTTTTCCCATCTCATCCCAGAAGGGTGGATGGAGATGCGTTATAGCTGAACACCAGGACTAGAGAAGCCGACTGGGGGCGGCGGTGGGGCGGGGGTGCGTGCAGCCAGCTGTGAGTTACAAGCATCCCTGACTATTTGCTGCCCTAGTGTCTTCCAGCAAGGACGGGACAGATCCAGCAGGCTCTGTCTGGGCACCCAGCAGGAACCTCTTTGGAAACGCCTGTACTCCTCCAAGTCCAAGTGCCGACACTCCAGACAAGATTGCAAATCAAACACATTTGGCTTTTGCAATTGATGTGGGGTTACCTGAGAGCTGGAAATGAACATCACACGAGAACACAGATGACGAATTACCGTGCACCTGTCCTGCGGGAGCCTCGGGCCCGGCTCACGAGGCCAGGTGTGAATTTGCTGGCTGTCAGGGCGGGGAGGGAGCGGAGGCATCGCCCAGTCTCAGGATTGATCATCAGACCGACTTGGCAGCAAAACTGTCTCTTCAGAAAGAGTCTTGCAGATGTCGATGTCTGATATGGCAGGCAGCTAAAAATGGAAATTCTGTTGCTGACGCCAGATGCGGGGCCCCGGGACCGGTGTTCTCCCAGGGCCCTGAGACCCTGTCTGTACTTGGGGTTCTTCTTCCTCTCCACCCCCACCCCGACCCCACGCCAGCTCTGCAGAGCCCAGGTTTGCGACAGAGAAACACTTAATGGGACATTCTGTGTGTCAGGCTCTGAGGTGACCCTGGAATCACAGTATCCAATAAAGGCGGATAGTCTGTCCTGCGGTAAAGACCATTGCCTACCTTCCCTGCAGGACCCCGGAGGGAAGAGACTTGGACAAGACTCAGAGAACCCCAGAAGGTCCCGGGGCGATTCTGCTTCTCTTGGGAAGAAAGCCACAGGACTCTTAATGACAGTGACTCCCAGGGTGGGAATGAGACCTTCTTGAGTTGGTTCTTGTCACCGTGCAGAGCGGGGCAGCTTTGTTTAGGAGGCTGGGTCACTCCAGAAGCCCCACATCCTGTCACTTGGCACCCAGGCAAAAGATGAAAGGAGAAGCAAGTTTATTTTTCCACTCATGTGATCATTCATTCATTCGTTCGTTCACCCATTCACTCATTCAGTCAGTGTTTCTGGTCCCCGGGGCTGGGGCCTCAGTCTGGGGGTGGGGCACAGAGAAGTAAAGAATTACCACAGAGTCCGTGCTCTGAGAGAGACACACAGTCCAAGGGAACTAGAGAGGCAGACACATGGCTGGTGGGAAAACGGGGGGCTCCAGAGAAGATACAGCTTGTGTTCAGGTGTTTAGATGCCAGAAGCTCTGCGACTCCTCCCGTGCCTTCCCGAGAGGGCTGTGCCCACCCACCCAAGACCAGGCCCCGAGTCCCCTGTGTTTTCTGGACCCTCTGTCTTCTGTGCTCTGCATCTTGCTAATGAGGAAAACCCTCGAGGTCAGTCACCTAACGATGTCTTCTGTGCGAGTCCCACCACGCCCTGCGAGCCACCCCCCAGGGCTGGCCACGGATGAGCTTCCTAAAGGGTTTCTTGGGTCAGAGTGTGCTGACCCTGCAGTGGACAGGAGGAGGCTGGGTGGAGTGAGAGAAGGGGCGTCAGAGGGTCATGAATGTGACCCATATGAGAGCACATGTCGGGGACTTAACTCTGGTCTGGGGGTGGGGAGGTGCTGCTGTCCCCGGGCCTGAGGGCAGACTGACCAGTGCCTCTTGTCAGAGGAGTTGTTCTGGGAAGACCTCCCCACCTCTAGGAGTCTCAGACTGGCCTCTCTCCCACCCCTCTACCCACACCTGTCTTTCTTCCCATGCCTTCTAAGGGGTTTTTGTTAAAAAAAAAAAAAAAAATCCACAAGTTTATAATGGAATAGTTAACCCCCCTCCCTTTTAAAATGCAGACTTGTATACCTGGTGGTAGGATTAAAATCATCAAAGTGACCACTCTCCTTTACGTCCAGCTCATAATGACAGCTCCTGAGGATTTCGTGACTCTGGGGACATGCATGCTGCCTTTGAACTATGCACCTGAGCCTCCCAGAAACACCTTGTAGAGCCTTAGGTCCCAGGGATCGGGGGACTCGCAGTTAGAAAAGGAAAAGATAATCCCAACCCCCATTTTACAGAAGGGGAAACTGAGGCCCAGAGAGCTGGCCAAGCCAGGACTTTGGTGCAAGCCAGCCCAGTGACCTTTACCCTACGCTTCTCCCCTCCACTCCCAGTGCTGGAAATACATGTGCAGAGGAGGGTCTGCGGAAAGGGGGCCGGAATCCACTGGACCCTGGATCGTCCAATTGGGTGCTATGTTTTAAAGATGCTCAGTACTGTGAAACCTTGAACGGCTCCAGCTCTGGACATTTCCACCAAATAACTTAATCAAACCAGGAAGAATGGCAGTTCCTGGAAACAACATCTGTGTTCTGTGTCCCCAAGCATCGCCAGATGTGAGGAGGTGGATAGCGACAGCTTGATCTGCCCAGCCCCATCCTCGTCCCCCGCTCTGGTCTTAGCACATCTGTCCCCACCAGCTGAGCAGGACCCTGATCCTTGCCCAGCCAATCAGCATCCCTCCTGGGAGACTCCACCCCTCCCTACACTGCCCGCCTCCCCCACACTCCAGAAACCCCTGCCTTGATTCTCCGTGTCCTGGCAGCAGCCGGCACTCCAACTCCTGTAGTGTTACACTCAGTTATTCTCCCTTTGAACCTCAGTGGGATTTTCCCAGGTCTTTTACCTTCTGGGTCTTTGTACTGTGAGACCCTCATTCCAAAAACTGTAATTTCTCCAGTTCTTGACTTATTTTTTCCCCTTGCAATTTTATACACTGCCAGGATAATTTGATTTTGATGGATTCACTTTTAGGATGTTTTTGATTTAATTGTGCTTTGTGAATGAAAGAACACTGATGTGGTTTATGAAAAGGTGTGCTTACACCAGTCTCATTCCCGCTCCCATCCCCTCTGCTGCACTGTCCACACCGCTGCTCATGACAGCTGTGCACCTACACTCCCCAGCAAATGGTGGGGGGTGCGTCCCACTAAACCCGCCAGGAGTTGAAAATGTTGGAGGTTGAAAACGCCTTTAATACCCCAACCTACGGAACAGCAGAGCCTGGTCTGGTTTGTCCCACAAGTGCCCAGAACGTCTGCCCTGGCCTCCAGTTGGGTGGAGTCATCTGACACAAACCCTATGGCGTAACAGAGTGTGGACTACCTCCTGTCATTTATGGTATCACTTTCTCACCATTGCAAAGCCAAAACAAAAAACCCCAGTTAAGTCAAACCATCGTGAAGTCGGAGACCATCTGCAGTTTCTTTAGTGTCTGACTCTATTTCCTGTGTCCTTTTTCCCCCCAAAACTGAGCGTGTGAGTGTTTTGTTCAGCAATACGTGCCACAGTCACTGTGGACCAGGTCACCGGGACCTGGCTGCTCAACCCGCAGCTGTGAGTGTTGCACGGGGCGTGAGCTCAACCAGCTGGATGTAGAGGCGGCTCCCACGGTCTCTCCTTCTAAACTGCAGCGAATAACCTTGTGTGCAGCTGCTTTTCTCTCCTGTCAGAGACTCCTGGGAAATTCTGAGTGAGGACCAAGTGGGGAGGGCAGCGGCACTTTCAGAAAAACGAGGGCCTAAAGCTGCAGGGAACACTGAGGCTTCCCTAGGAGTTAGCGGAGCAGGCACCGAGCCCAGGCTGCCCAGCCCCATGGCCAGGCCCTTTCCCGGTGAATCACCACAGATTCCAACAGCAACAGGGGCTTGGAGTCACAGGATCAGCTGAGATCCAGGCCCCTTTGTATAATCTCTTCCCCTTTATCTTACAGTCAGTGAAACTGAGGCCCAGATACAGTGATTAGTACTAACTCTCCTGGTCCGCTGTTGGCTAGAACTCACTCTCTGCAATCTCCACATGCCCTCTGAAAAAAATCAAGGTGACTTCCAGGAGTTCCTGAACTCCCTTTCGTTGGGGGCGGTAGGGGTGGGGGGTGTGCCTGGAGCCTGCTCATTAGCTCATTCCAGAGGCTCCCAGGATTTCATCATCATTATTTATTTTTAGTGGAGAGAGAAGAGCTCCTTTGCAGAGAATTGTAGTGGTTCACCTTGTAAAGCGGCTAGCTTGGTGCTGATGGATTGCCGACTACACTTTATTAAAGGCCATTACAATTTCCAGCATTTGTCATCTGAAAATATCTTCTAACAAATTCCAGCTTGTTAGAGGCTGGCTGTTAGGAGTTGAGTCGCTCTTGTTCTGCCCCTACCTCGTCAACTCCAGCCCTAGCACCCAATCAAACTTTGGCAATCACAGCCCTGTACAAGTTCCTAATAGATTTGAAACAGGTGGGGACAGCACGGTCCACTGCAGTAGCACCCGGAGAACACAAAATATATCAAACCCACTCCCGTAGTGCGGACTTGCCTCCCCGCTTAGAGAGCTGGACGAGAAGCAGAGCTCAACGAACCGTCTCTTCTTGTGAGAGCCATTACCAGCTAAATGATTAAAAAAAAAAAAAAAAAAAACAGCCCAGACCAGCCCAAGTCGAGCTCCCCCTAGTAATGAAAAGCAGGTTGGTCGAAGTGTCGGTGGCTGTCCCGGGCCTGGTGCAGAAACCCTGATCAAAGCCTCTTGGCATCTGAAGTCATCAGTAATTCGACAGTCTATTTGGGTGGAAAGAGCTCCTTTCTGGCTGTCCCACATCAGGCCCACCCCAGAGAGAGGCACAACGCAAGCAGACAAGGCCTCTGGCCGATCAACACACCTCTTCTCGGGATGTGATACGGAACACTAGTCGACGGTGGCGGCCGTCGTGGTCAGGTTTCACTGGAGAGCCTGTGTGTACATTACACATGCTAGTTGCATGTCTGTCATCTGTTCTGGCTGAGCTGGCACTTCCCTCTCAGAGCCCAGAGCTGTGGCCGTGGGCCCAGGTGAAACCGCAAAGCCGCTCTCCCCAAGGAACCGCTGCCCACGCAGGAAAGGGGAGGTGACAGCTTGAGCCACGGAGAGTCTGGTGCCAGGGGTCAATCTGGCTACTTATGACTCAGAAAATATTTCCCAATACCCCCCAGGGCCAGGCCCAGGCTGGTTCTGGGGGCCACGGAGGTGCACATGCATGATGCCTGCCCTTTGGGGGTTCACAATGTAGTTGAAAAGGTGGAAGAGCGAAGTTCAATTGCAATACAGTGTGGTGAGTGCCGTGACAGAGGGCACCTGGGGCTGCGAGGGCTCAAGAGGGGCCCAGGGCTGACCCGTGCTGGGAAGAGGGAGACAGCAGCTCAGAGCAAGTGACACTGTCCCAGCAGAAATGTAGCTGGGACCACAGGGAGGGGAACTTGAAGCGCACACCCTCCCCAAGCATATTCTCCAAATGGTCTCTTTTGTAATGTTTAAGGGTAGCAGTTACTTATGAATTATTATTAAGATTGCAATGAAAAGTAGTAGAAGCAGCATATAATATACAATGGGCAAGGCAGTGATCAGACTGCGCACAGACAGGAGGTAGGAGGGAGGATCATTATTTTTATGTTCATCACCAATCAATGGGGTGGTCATGTGCTCTCCACCCCCATCCCCAGTCATGCACCCTCTGAATTTAAAATCTCGTTACGCTTTCATTTCCCAAGTGAAGAGGCCAGTGGGTGCAGAGGAGTGGATGCAGGGAGTTAAGAGAGGAGGGAATAGCATGTGCAAAGCCCTGGGATGGAAAGGCATGAGGTAGACTTGGGAAACCCTTACCATGTCAGTTTGACTCGAATGGAGGTTTTGTTTAAGGGAATCCTAAAAAAAAAAAAAAAAAAAAAAAAAAAAAAAAAAAAAAAAAAAAAAAAAAAAAAATGTTTGAATGAGAGACTGGTATCAAGCCAAAGGATTGGGGTTGGGTTTTTTTCTTCAGTAAAAAATGGGAAATGTTACTTCTGAGCAAGGGGGTGATGGCCTCCAAGTTACTCTTTATGAACTCGACAGTGAGTTTGATGCTGTCCTAGGTTCTGGGAGGGGCATGAAACCTAAACACAGGGTCCCCTCCTGTCCTCGGAGGAGATAATAATTCCAGTGGGGAGCGACGAGATATAGAGCAAAAAGGAGAGTGTGATTACACGTTCATACTAAAACATGCGTCCTGGCCTATCCAGTATGAGAAGTTGGCCCCAAGGTTCCAAGTCACTTTCTCTTTCTGAGCCTCAGTTTCCAGATCTTCAAAATGGAAATTATCTTCCCTACCTCGTGGAGTCTTTGTAAGAAATTATTTTCTAGGCATAGGATAGATCTCATCTTATATAGAGTTTTTTTAAATTATATTTTATTGATTGTGCTATTACAGTCATTCTGATTTTACCCCCTATGCCCCCTTCCACCCAGTGCCCCCTACTCCCTCAAACAATCCCCCCACCATTGTTCTCATCCATGGGTCATGTGTATAAATTCTTTGGCTACTCCATTTCCTATACTTGTCTTTACATCCCCATGGCTACTCTGTAACTACTGATTTGTACTTCTTAATCCCCTCAGCTCTTCACTCATTCTCTCCCTCCCCCCTCCCATCTGGCAACCTTCTGGTAACTAACTTCTTTTCTCTTGCCTTTAAGAGTCTCTCTTTATCTTTAACCTTTGGCCTTTTAATAACAATGTGTCTTGGAGTGGGCCTCTTTGCATCCATCATAATTGGGATTCTCTGCGCTTCCTGGACTTGCATGTCTATTTCCTTCAAATTAGGGGAATCTTTTTTCACTATTTTTTTGGATAGATTTCCAATTTCTTTCTCTTTCTCTTCTCTTTCTGGCACCCCTATAAAGTGAATGTTGGACCTCTTAAAGTTGTTCCAGGGGTTGCTTGTACTATCCTCATTTTTTTGGATCCTTTTTTCTTCTTGTTGTTCTGTGTGGTTGGTTTTTGCTTCTTTATATTCCAAATCACTGATTTGATCCTCAGCTTCATCCATTCTATTGTTGTTTCCCTGTAAATTGTTCTTTTTTTCAATTAGCATATCCTTTATTTCTGACTGGGTCTTTTTTATGCTGTCGAGGTCCTGACTGAAGTTCTTGAGCATCCTTATTAACAGTGTTTTGAACTCTGCATCTGACAGATTGCTTATCTCCATTTCATTTAGTTCTTTTTCTGGAGTCTTCTTCTGTCCTTTCATTTGGGCCATGTTTTTTTGTCTCCTTGTTTTGGTGGCCTCCCTGTGTTTGTTTCGATGTATTAGGTAGGGCTGCTTTGACTCCGTGTCTTGGTAGTGTGGCCTAATGTAGTAGGTGTTCTGTAGGGTCCAATGGCACAGCCTCCCCTATTACACAAGCTGGGTACTCAAGGTACTCCCTTTGTGTGGGCTGGCCACACCCTCATCTTGTATTTGAGACTTCATTGCTGTTGGCAAGTCAATGGGAGGGATTTACCCAGGCCAGTCAGTTGTAAGGACTGGCTGTGACCACTGACCACCAACTTTGCCCTCTGAGGAGGATCAGCTGTGCAGGGGCTGGGTGGTGGTGCTCCAACATGGTCTATAGCTATCCACCGGGTGCATTGGCCCTGGGGTTTCTGGGGTGGTACAGCCCAAGTTCAGCCCCCACCTGTGTTTTTCCCAGGGTACCCTGCCTGAGCTGTAAAGCAATCAGAGACAGCTGCTACTTATGCTGGGCTTGGAGATTCCCAGGTGAAGCCAATCTGGGAATCTAATCTGGCTGCGGCTAGGGCTCACTGAAGCTAGCTGTTGCTTATTTGATAGGATTTAGGGGCCAAGACCAGCCATTCATATGGAAAAGTAGCTTGGGTAGGCCCATAAGTGGGGTGGGGTGGAGTCTCTGTGGATTTCCAGGGTGGGTCACACAGTGTTAGCCTGGTTGATGGAGTCTCAGATGGGGTCCCAGCCTACTGGTTGTGTGGGGGGAGGGCTCAGCGAAGGGACAATGGCCTTGCCTCACCCTGATGCCAGACACTTCATCAGTCCCTCCCTGTGCACCACTGGTGCGCTTCAAGCTGCCACCCTGGTGCTGGAGCTCAGAGGGAGTGAGTCTGAGTAGGTGAGTCCATGTGCGGGGTCCCCACCAAGAACTGCTCAGGGCTCCAGCAGCCTCCTCCACCGACTCAATCCCCACTGGTTTTCGCAGCCAGAAGTTGTAGGGAACTATCTTCCTGGCACTGGAATCCTGGGATGGAGGGCCTCGTATAGGGCTGGGACTCCTCGCTCCCGAGGTATCCCTCCCAAATCTTTGTCCACATGGGTGTGTGGCTAGCCTATTCCAAGTCCGTGCCCCTCCTACTAGTCTGGATGGATGTGGTTCCTTCAATTCTGTAGTTGTCAGACTTCCATTCAACTCGATTTCTGATGTTCCTGAGTGATGGCTGTTCCATATCTTAGCTGTAATTTTGACGTGGTTGTGCAAAGAGGCAAGCCATGTCTGCCTGCATCACCATCTTCCATAGAGTCTTATAAAAGGCTTTATATAGTTTTTCCCCCTTCAAATTTAAGATTTGATGGGTAAAAAAAGGAGATAAGCTACTATGTGGCTCCCTGCAACCCAGAGGAAGGGGCTCTAATGAAGCTCATAGTTCTTGCCTTCCAGGCAGCCTTGGATTCTGCTGCTGGAAGGCAACCCTTCTGCTGAAACTCCATCCGGATCAGGTCCTGGTTCCCTGCAGGAGATCCGTGGGCTGAGACATGTGTCCCCTGGGGGAACCTGAGCAGGGGGGCGTGGAGACAGCAAATAGGGTGCTGTGCGTGGTACACAGCAGAGGTAGAGATCCCCCTGTGGGAGCAGGAATTTATAGAAGAGGGACCTGGGAAGTGAGAAGGTGACTAGTGGGGGTGGACACTTGTCCTTTTAAGAATCCCCCAGAACATTCTGCAGGGAGGGAGGAAATGCTTGCTTTGCAATGCTTTGCCGTGGACTGGGCAAGACATGCCCAGAGTGACCTAGGGGTACAGTCCTGGGGGTCAAAATCGCAGACAGACATGGTGATGGCAGGGTGACGCCTTTGGGTGCAAGAGTGGGATGAAGCCCAGCTGGCCTCTGGCTTAGGGTGCGAACATGCCTGATGGGAACATCAGAGAAAGGAAGAGACTGAGAGTCCAACTGCGAAGGAGCAATCCCTCTTCCAGGGGTGAAAGAAACACTAACGATTCAAATGCACCCTACAGCGTCTTCACTTTGTGTGGGCTGCAGTGGGCTCATGGACCCCCCAGCCCTGCGGCACCACGGCTCTCCCTGGAAGGCCCGTGGGGAAGGCTCCGGGCACAGAGTTCTTGCTCATGCCCACAACCTTTGAAAGCGTCCGTGCCTTGAAAGGCAGCGCTGCTTGCCCTTAGCATTTATTCGAAGGCAATAACTAGGAATGCTCACAACTCAGCCATATGGCTCTTCACCACTGCACTGTTTGTAAAACGAAAATGTTAGAAACAATCTAAATGACCAAAAATGGGGGAATGGTTAAACAAATTATGACACATGCATTAAATGAAATATTGTGTGGTCATTGAAAACCATACCATAGGGCTGTATTTATTGACATGGGAAAATGCCCACAATATAGTATTACAGAAAAAATAACTATTCACAACACTGCAAATATGGCCCCACTTGCACAAAAAAAATGGAGTGTGTGTACATTATCCTACCCAGAGGAAGGCAGAGAAAGGCATACCTCGCTGATGGCTACAGGGCCAGGAGGCTGCTGGGGTGGGGGACCAGTGTTCTGCTTTATTCTTTATCATTTCCTGCATCAGCTGAGTGGTGTTTACAACGTGTATCTGTAATCACATACGTTCACAAAGCTAGTTCCACCTCAGGACAGAAAATCAAAACAGAAGCTAATGTATCCCATAATACTATTTTTTTATTAGATATTGAAAAGTGCGTATTTACACACATGCAGACATGTCTGGCATGAAGCCCATGGGGCGTTCAGAGTGGTTACCTTGGAGTGGGCGGGATTATCAATGGTTTATAATTTGTTATTTTGGCTTAACACTATTTTGAAAATGTTCTAGATGGAAAAGTGTTGCTTATGTAATGGGGGGGGGTGGTACGACAGCGGAGTGAGTCTCTGTTCTTCCACGCAGATGGGTCAGGTGTGCATTGGGCCTCCTCCTTCTAAGATTCTCAGAAGCAGAGGGACAACATGGGAAAGTCAACTCATGCAGAAGGGAAGAGGGAAAGAGGGCCTGGGTTTGATTCTTGACTCCGGTGGCTTCTACTTCTATGACTGAGGGTGAGTTCCTTAACCTCTCTGTGCCTGTGTTCTCATCTGTAAAGCAGGTGTGATAATAGTTTCCACTGCAGAAGCCTGCAAAGCTCAGGGAAGACTTAACCAGCTCCAGTCTGTGTTCCCCTGTTCACAGAGGAGGCTGCAAGGGCTCCATGAGGTTAAGACACTTGCCCAAGGTCACACAGCAACAGATAGCAGAGCTGAGATTCCAGAAGACTCCAAGTTCAACACCCCTCCCTTTCCCCAGAGATGACACATCCACCCATCATTCTTGGCCATGTTTTTACTATGAAAACCAGATTCCATCGAGGCCAGCAGGAAAGGATGGGAAACCCTCTCTCTCACATGTCTCCAGACCCCTGTCCCCTCTCATCCTCTCCCTGTTTGGTTTCCTTGGGGAGGCTGGGTCAGCTCACTTCAATTGGTGTGAACCTGGGGAGAAGATGCAGGTCCAGACGCCTGAGGACCTGCAACCTACTGTGGGCCCTTGGCTGCCTGCAGGACAGAGCTCGAAGTCGAGCCAGCGGAAGCACTGAGACTGAGAGTGGACGACTCCACAGAGAGAGCAGCCCCACCTCAGCGGAACCGGCTGCCTTCATGACGCTTCACTTAATCGGGGGTATGACATTCAGTAAGGGGGGAGAATATTTAGGATCTTCTCAGGAAGGGCGTGGAGATTTCTTGGTGGTGCTCCGTCAGCCATTTCTCATCCTTACACTGGCCCTTGTTTCCCATCGGACAGTGTGGGTGTGTCATCAGCGTGCGGGTGTGTTACAAGGAGTGGAGAAGGGGCTGGGGTTACCCTTATGTGGACACGTGGACTTAGTCGCCATGTTGGAGAGAGCTGGTCTCGGCTGGTTTTAAGCCAGAAATCTGGTGTGTGTGTGGCAGTGGGGGCGGCGGGGGGTGGGGGGGGTCTTCTTCCTTGTTGAAGGTTTCTGTAGCTTTTATCAATTATAGCCATTTGTCCACATACCTTATCTGAAAAAGATAAGAAAGAGCACCAGGGGCTGCCAGGAGGAGAAGTGTACTCTGAAGAGTGCGGTCCAGGTGTGGACCTGCAGCGGCAGCGAGAGATGGTGGAGTTGGTGGCTCCTCAAGGTGCCGGTCACTCCCGGCCTGGCCAGTCAGCCAGGGCAGAGCGGGAACCTCCGTCGGGGGGTGTCCACAGCCCGCCCTCCCAGCCCTCCCTGGACACACAACTCCTCACTCGCCCAGGGCTGCGTCTCCCTGGGGGAGGGAAGGAACACGAGGGAGGGCAAGGGGTGGTTTCTTTTCACTCTAGTTTTTTACACTGACATCTGGAAATGAATGCAAACCAGTTCAAGTGGACTCAGAAACCATGGATGAACTGGAACCTCCCAGCGCTCACACTAGCCGCGTCGTTCTGCCTTTGGAGGGTGAAAATGTCCACTCAGGTGAAAGATGGTGGCAGTGGTGGTGGTGGTCGGGTGGGGGCGATGGCAAGAACACAGCCCCCCAGAGACAGGCCCTGCTGCTTGCAGACCCGACTCCACTCCCCAGGCCCTGGCCCTTCGCCAGCGGCCGTGAAGAGCGGGGTCTGGACTGGTACCAGGGATGGACGCCTGGGCCACCACTTCGCAGCTGAGATCTGTCTGAGCGTTGGTCTTTGTCTGGAAAATGAGGGGACGATAACAGCGCCCCGCTACCCATTTGGCAGAGTGGAATGGGCCAGCGCTTGCAAACTCCTTCCCAGGCCCAGACGCTCCAGAAACATCACGATTTTCGTGATTCACCTCACTTCTCCACCTCTCGTTGTTCTTGCCTCCGAAACCGCTCTACTAACGCCTGCCCCTCGGACTCTTCTTCCCCGGGCTTCGAGGAGACAGTCACCCACACTTTCTCCCCGGTGGGCCAGGCCAGCCTCCGGAAAGCTCTCCCAGCTGTGGGTGGTCATCTGGGACTGGCCTCATGAGACCCCTGCACACAGTAGGGGTCTGATTAAAAAGGCAGCAGCAAGTCTCAGCTGTGTCTGCTCAGGCCAGATAGACGGCAGCGCCCTTGGGGATGGGTGAGCTGGTCGTCTCACGCGCGACGGACAATAACAGGGCCCCCCCGCCACCTTTGGTTCGGGTCCACTGGGATGAGCCCAGGTCCGTGCCTCACGGAGGACACGGCCATCCAGGGTCTCTGGGCTGCTGTGACGGCACGAGGTGGTATCGCCCACACCTGGCACCTGCGCGGGGCACCTGTTAGCAGCCTGTGTAGGCTGTGGGGAAGTCACCTGGTGGCTTAGTCTTTCAACGGGACTCCAGGAAAGCCCCCCAAGGTGCTGACCCTCAGTGCCTTCTAGGTCTGGACCCGGAAAGGCCCTACTGTCTGAACCTGTGCTGCTGTGGCTTTGTGGTGACTGTTCCAGCTCTCCCTGGGGACCGTGTGCCCTGTGTGCCAGGAGTAGGGGGTGGGGATGGGGTGGGTGGCAGCATATCTTTGCCTGGAGCAGCCCTGCAGAGCAGCTGTTCATGGATCCCCTATCACCCCTTCTCTGCACGAGGGTGCTTCTCCTGGGCCCAGGAATCTCCGCCTCTGAGAAGCCCTCCTTGACCTCTCCTGTCGGGTTCAGCACAGGAATGTGCCGGAGCCTGCCCTTACCGGCTTGGGAGAGCCAATTATTAAATTGTCAAGAATTTTGCAAGCTGGCAGTTAAATGCTGCAATTATTAAAGATTAAATTATGAACACATAATTAAATAAATTACATTAAAAACAAAGGTCATAAATACTTCCAACTCATCACTTCCTAATTATTTTATTACATTTACTGTTATCTATGCTGCCATGACTATTTGCATCCCTCACATCAACACGATGGTGTGCTGCTCTGTAGAGCTTGGCCATGTCGCCTTGGGAACTCTGGAGGTGACTGTGGTCGGTGCATTTACACCATGGAAATTGGTGGACAGTACCAATCAGGGCTTAGTTTTTGTGGTGCTGATTGTCTACCTAGACTTCAGGAAGTGATGGGGGGAAAAATCCACAATGCATCATTTTATAGCTCCAGTTTCTGAAGTGGGCACTCAAGACCTTGAATAAGTGGATGCCTATGTGCCTAACTGGATGAATAAAGAATTAACCCCTACCCTTAGCCACTCCTCCTGAGGAGAACACTTTCTGAAGGTATTCATTGATGCAAATTTTATTCCTCTGCGTATCACAGAGGGCCTCTCACCAATTCATGTCCATTCTGCCTCTCCTGGGCTGGGCACGCTGTAAAGAATGCTGGGACTGAAAGGACAAAAGGTGTCCCGACTTGAGGGCTTTTTCTAGCTCACATTCAAAGCAGAACCTAAATTCACACATGACTTAGAAAAAAGCAAAGTTGTGAACCTCGCCGCTTCCCCCCCCCCGCCCAGGGGACCCCAGAGTCATCTCAGGAAGCACTGATCAGACTTCACTGACCCTGTTGTGCCCACGGCCAAGGGACCAGAGGCCCCTGAGAGGCACAGTTATGCTCTGGGTCCCTGCAGATGTCTGTGAACGCAGCCACCACCGATGACAAGAGGTAGGCGATTCTCTTACAAGCAGAGAGCTGTTGACCCTCCTTGGGTAGCTGGGAGGCTGGCCTGCGTCTGCTGAGGCAGAAAGAAGAAAGAAAGGCTCAAGGAGAACTAACCACGTGGACTCAGAGGCTCAGAAGGCTCTTCCAGTGATCCTTGGAAAGAGAGCCTGGGGAACCTGCCCCCTCAAGTCACATGACTCCGACTAGCTGAGCTGATAATCTAACAGGAATCCCCTTATAGTACTAATACAAAGACAAGACAGGTGACCTTAAACTTACTAAGCAAGTAATTAGTCCCTAGGTGAACAAGAATAAAGAACAGCCATTGGCACATCCAGTCACCTGTCCAAGGGGGGTGGGCACTGTCCCAAACTGGCGTGATATTGGTCACAGCGCCCTTGAGACCTCTCCCAATATATGTCTTTTATCCTTAAAAAGAAGGGAGGAGGAGGGGACAAAAAAATCAGTTGCTTCAACTCGAACGTCAGCGCTAAAGGTGGCATCAGAAAGAATCTTCCTCGTGGCTCCCAGCCCTGGTTAGCACGGTTAAGTCCCAGGCGTGGTGCTATTTGCTCAGCATGCTCCGACACATGAAAGAAAGTGATTCAGGCAGGGAAAATAATTATACATTAATTTGTGTTTGGCAACTGTGTTTTATTCCCTTGGCCCACGACGTGAAGCTGGGAGGTGATGTTGTTGAAGGTGTTTTCTCTGCCTCAGTGGGGTTGCCATGGGCCACAGTTAGAGACAGTCTCTTGGGTCAGGCCCTTTCCTGATAACGTGGGGCTGAGGCCAGCAGCAGGAGCCCTGGGAAGGGGCATTCGTAGCTGTTTCCTGCCTTGGCCTTTTCGTGTCTGGGGTTTCCCGTGGCCTTGGCCCAGGGGCAAGGCAAAGTGACCTCTCCAGGGCAAAAGCTCCAGTCCTGCATCCTGGTGTTGCATTTTGCTGTGGAATAAAGAAGCAGGCGGGAAGGACCCGGAAACCTGGCCAACACTGCATGCCAGCAGAGGGTGCCGGGATGCAAGTTGGGCCTCTTGTAGGCAGATCTCCCAGCCCTTTCAAAGAAAAGTAATGACATTGTGGTTTTAAAATCTAACATCTCTCCATTTTTGCATTTGGCTTCATTAAAACTACAGTAGAGCGTGCCTCAGGGCTGGCCGCCAGTTCGAGCGCTGGCTTCTGCAGTCAGCAAGATGGAGATTGTGCACTCGGCGCCATCCCTGACCAGCTGGGTGACTTTGGACAAGTCATTTAATTGCTCAAAGCCTGTTTCCTGTTTGTAAATGGAGACAAGAACCATGATACATGATACCACCCCGTGAGAGTTATGATGGGGGGTGAAGGAGGCGGTGTCAGCAAGAGGCCAGTTGGGTGCGGAGTCCCTGGCCAGCAGCGAGCAAGGAGTAGAGGCCCATGGCTGGAACCACTCGTGATGGAACCGCGGCAGGGAGAGAAGTCGTGTCACGGCCCCTGGCTTTCTGTCCAATAGGCCAGCCGGGACGCAGCACCTGCTCCATGGACGATCAGATAATGGCTGAATGAATGAATGAATGGGGACAACAGGTAGAGGCCAGATGCAGCAGCTAATGTGCCCGCTTCTTGGGCTGGGGGTATCCCTTGTCGGGTTTGTGCCAACAGCTTTGCCTTCTTGCCTTTTTCATCTGTAAAGTAGGCTGGACGTCCCTCTCTAGCCCGTTCCAGGGGTGCTCCCCCTCCTACCGACGTGATGAGAAATCTTTCAAGGACTCCCAGCAAAGGTTAGGGCAGCCAGCAGGGACTTTTACCCACCACCCCGGCTCTGGGAGGGGAGGCCACCTCACCACGGGACTGTTCCTAGTTGAAGGAAGACTGGTCCTTCTGCTGGCCCATCCACTGCCACTCTCCGCTCGTGGGCTCTGCCCCAGGAGGCCAAGCTGGGGCACTGGCTCCCTGCCCTTTGCCTTTCAGTCTGACTTGGTCCTGGGAACCCAGCTGGAGATCCATCTGAGGGGAGCAGAGAAGGGAGGTGTGGGGTGTGTTCTCTGCACCCCTGCCTCACCCCAAGGGCATGTCCTCTTAATACAGGGGCCCTACCCACCTTCGGCTCTCTTTCCGGGTTCCAAGAACTGCTGCTTCCCTCGTCCCTTGAGGTCTGGGGGCAGGAGCTAGCCCAGGCACCGTACCTGACCTTGCCCACACCTTGGACCCTCATCGATCCTCAGGGGCTTGGGCAAGTGCAAACCGGCTGCTCCCCGCTGGGGCCCTGGCGGATGTAACAGGATACGCTTTGCTCTTCACCATCCAATCCGTGACAAACGCACGCCAGTGAAGAAGCCTTCAAGTGCCTGATTAAGGAACACAAGCAGGGGGATCAGACAGGCTGGAGCTCACAGTGTGGTGAGCCACTTACCAGCTCTGGAACCCGGACAAGTCCCAGCACGGCCCCGAGCCTGCTTCCCGCCCTGGGCAGGCAGACCCATGTGGCATCTTGTGCACAGCCACGGACTCCCTGTTAAGGACTGTCCATGCAAAATATCATTCTACAGTGTCTTCATCACAGAAAGTTGGAGAGTGCATGGGGTCGCCTTGCTAGGAATCAAAGGTGACTGTGATGCAGCCCTACCGATTTTGCAGACAAAGACACCGAGGCTCAGAGAGGTCAATCGACTTACCTGAGGGCGCACAGCTAAGAAGGGCAAGGGTAAAGACTCCATTGCAGGGTATCTGATGCCAAAGTCTGTGGTTTCCCCGCCCTGTGCATCACCCGGATGACTTTCAGAATGCTTCTCTAGGAAATGACTTCAGAGACTGGGCCGGCTGTTCTTATTTCCTCTTTCTTGACAGTGTGAGGTCCCAGCCCCTCTGAGCAGTGGGAACCTGGACCGTGGGCCCAGCCCAGTGGCTGTGGGGTGCTGACTCGCCCCTGCCCACCCAGCAGAGGAGGCACAGGGCTGGGCCCTCCACTGCTTGGCGAGTGAGGTGGAGACTTTCTCGTTGGCCACTGATGAATGATGATAATTGTCGGGAGATTAATTTGCGATTCTCAGATGACAGATACTACCCAAGTTCCAGGCACAGAGACAGAGAAAGAGAGAGAAAGAGAGCGGGAGCCCCGGTGAGCCTGGCATTCTTCCCGAAACTTCAGGGCTGACTCAGGCCCTGACCTTGGGCAAGTCACTTAACTTCTTTGTGTCGATTTCCCTCATCTATAAAATCAGCCTAATGATGGCTTCGGTTCCAAACCACTTTGATTCTCAGATGAAAGCACTCATAAACGTGGACAGGATTGCTATTAATTGAGCCATTATTATTTTTATTATTAAATAGATTAAGCCCACTAAACTTTAACCATGTTCTGGCTTCCACCTGATGGGCAGGGCCAGCAGTGAACCATGAGACGTCCAGTCTCTCTGAAGTCGCCCTCGGCAGGGAGGCCAGCAGGCGGGCGCTTCCTTTGGGGAGGCCATTGTCACCCTTGTCAGTGGGACAGGCACAGTCCTGCTTAGCCACTTCTGTCCCCTTCAGATGTGGCTTTATATTCCTTCAGATGTCAATACATTTGTCCAAGTGTAGACAATGTTCTCAGTGCTTAGAAAGAATGAGAGATGCAAGTGCCCGGGTTCTCAGCCTCTGCTGGGGGATTTTATGGGCAAACCATAGCTGCTTTGTATATCAGCTTCTGGAGTTGGATCACGGAACCCAAGGCTGTCCCACCGATCTCCAGGCCTGGCTCAGAGGACACAGTGTGGAGCAGGTGTCAGGGCCATCGTCAGGCACAGCGTGGCTATGGTCTCATCTCTGAAATATTAGCTGGCTGCTCCAAGGCAAGAAATCAGTGCAAGAAAGTTGTTCATAGGCTCAGATGCCAACTCTACCTCTTCCCAGGGCTGCTGGGAGACGCAGATAGTAACATCTACTTTCCAAGTTTGCAATCCTTAGCCCAGGGCGTAGCTCAAAGCATGGGCTCCACCAACTGACCAGCATAATTACCAAATAGCTAACAAATGAACTCCCTCCCCTTAATTTAAGGACAATGTGCATCTCTCTAGATTTATGGGGCATACATATTATAAAAATATAAAGTAACTTTACTTTCCTTTTTACGCAGCAACCAAACTTACGTAAGTGATGTATACCCAGAGAGAAAACAGCCATAGGCACAAAGGAGAAATCTCAATCGCCCATCGCCCCACCCCCCGGAGTACCTGGGGGTGCAGGGGAGTCTTCCAGGGGCATGCGTATCTGCCACTATCTGATACCTCTGTCCGCCACAGCTCTAGGTAGCTAATGTCACAGATCTGAATGTCAAAAACATTTAGAGGCAACAAGCCCTAGGTTGTAAGGGAGGAGACTGGAGTCCACTGTTCCTGTGCCCCTGGATGTCCAGGCCCTGGTTTTGTCTTCCACGCTGGTTTCCCCTGCAGGCTCTGACAGCATTGGCCTGGACCAGGGTTTCCAGAAGGGTGGAACTTGGGCACGTTTTAACTTTCTAGGCACTGTGTATATATAAGAAATACATGACTGGGAACAGATGCAGAGGGTAGAAAAATCTGCACCCAGCAAATCCCAGCCAGGTTTCATGACTGTGGTCAGCTAAATCCAGAAGTGAGCTGACTGAAGTGCAGATGGCTTTCACGGAGGGCGGGCCACCTCCGTAGGACCTGCTAGGATGGAAAAGGCTGAGAAAGGCTGGGAAATGCTGGTCCAGACCAAATGTAGATTAGTGCCAGCTCTAAGGTTCTCTGATGGGCCTGGGGTGTCAGTCACCTGGCCCCTCTCAGGCCTGCCCACCAGTCTCTGACAGCGCTCAGCCCCACCCAGAGTTCCCACGGCATGGTGTGTGACCCGCCCTGCCTCACAGCTGCAAGCTGCCCTCCCCCCACAGGGCAGCAGCGCCATGCTGGGGGCCAGGGCAAAGGAGGGTGGTCCAGGGAAATGTTGCAAATTCTTTAGGATCCTCCCAGTATTTACTGAGCAACTGCTGTGTGCCTGGCAACCTGTCTCTCTCAATCTCTCTCTTTTTTTCTTATCTGAGGCCATTTTTTCATTGCTTTTACAGAGAAAGGAAGGGGGAAGAGAGAGAAAAGGAAAGAGAGAAACGTGGATGTAACAGAAATATTGATTGGTTGTCTCTCGTAGGCTCCCAGACCAGGGACCAAACCTGCAACCCAGGTGTGTGCCCCGACTGAGAACTGAACCCATGACCTTCCAGTTTACAGAATGACACTCCAACCACCTCTTTTGACTTATCCCTTTTAATCCCAAGGCCACCCTGTGAAGTTTTTCCTGCACTCCTGTCACCAGTGGGGCCTTTGGCCACTCATTTGGCTATGAGGATTCACTTTATCTTCAGCAGCGTGGGGATTATGAAATTGGCCCTGTGCCCCTCACTGGATCAGGATCAGGATCAAAAGTGTCTTGGAAAATACAAAGTCCCACCCAAAGAGAGAGAAAGAGAGCAAAAAGGATACCAGAACCCCCTCTTCCCTCTTTCTTCTCTTTAACAGAATTGACTGTGCCACTAGATTGTCCCAAAGGACCTATGATGTCATTTAAGTTGTCAGAGGTCTTCTTTCTCCACATGCAAACTCCAGTGGTCACATCCCCTCTCGGATTTAATCACTGCATCTCCCTGGGACCAGTGGGTAGGAGGGCCTGACAGACCCGAGGTTGGCATCCACCTCTGCACCTTGTGGGCAATGTGTCCTTGGGCAAGTGGCTCGGCTTCCCTGGGCCTCTCCATCCTCAGCAACAAATGGGAGGAACACAGGGGTCATTGCTCTGTGGGGTTCGGGAAAGGTGCACAGAGCAGGGAGCGCAGGGGTTGGCTCGGAGCACCTGATGAACCCGAGGTCCTTGTCATCATCTCCTCCAGCGAAGCAGGAAGACGCTGAGGCTCAGAGGGGTGAAGCTGCTGTTCACGGCTATACAGCGAGGGGATGGGGACCCACCTCTGACTCAGGTCACACCCGTTTGCAATGTCCCATGATTCCCGTCCAAGGGAAAACAGGAGGGATTCAATGAGAGAGAGAAAGACAGAGAGAGGGAGAGAAGAGAGAGAGAGAGGAGAGACGTTCTTTTGACCCAGGTCACATATACGTGTATAATCATCTCCTTCTTTTGCATGGCGCTTCCTGATTTCAACAGCATTTTCCTTCATGGTCCCATAAAGCCTGGTGGATGCAGTTGCTGCCAAGCCTGGATTAGACACAAGGCTCCAATCTCCAGAATCTCGATTCTGCCGAGAATGGCCTTCCGTTTCACTGTGCGCAGGCTGGACGTGGGGACGCACCACAGGCCCGGGGATCTGGGCCTCACCCGACAGCAGACATTACAGAATAGCTGCCATCAGCCTGTCCCAGAGAACTTGTTTGACTTGCTTTCCGCACAGAAAAATGTAAATCATGATTGTAAATCATGCCCACTCTCCCCCCTCCAGCCCTCAGGTGAGTTCTCGGCTGACCAACTGGGCTGGTTTGTGACCCCCACTGCCTTTGGGGGGCAGAAGCCAGGGCTGGTGTCCAGGTTCCCTGCTGTTGGGCACAGCTGGGAGATGGAAAGGTGGGGGCAGGGAGTGAGGCGCAAGTGCTGTGGGTGAGTGGGTCCAGAGCACGTGCTCGGCACTTGCAGGCAGCCCTGGGTTTGAATCCAGCCTCTCAGCTCACCGGCTCATGTTGCCCCACTTGGCTTTTCTGAGCCAGTCAAATCTCTGCAGGTACAACCACCTGTATCTGCGAGGGTTCAGTGAAGAGGAAATGAGATAATCCGGGTAAATCATGTAGCTCACCGAGCTCCTAGTAACAGTAAGTGCTCAGTAAGTACTAACAATTACTGCTGAGCTGCCTCTCAGCTGGGGAGGTCAGGCTGCTTTGTGGATGCCCTGCCAAAATCCGGTCAAATCCTATCGGCCGATATTTCCTGGACACCTGGAATTTTCCTGATGGGCCCATGAGTCCCTGCCTCCTGCCCACAGGCCGCTGCATAGACCCCCCCACAGGATTTTCCCAGCAGTTGCCACCTCATCTTCTTGTTTTCAAGAGAGGCATTTATTTTTTTCAGTGTTTGAACTTGCCTGAAATCAGCACAGGTTTTATCATCTATGGGTGAGTTTTGCAGAGTAGTAAACCTTTTTATTTCCACCCTCAGTGGCAACTTGGAGGGAGCAAAACCACACAGTTCCCATGTTCTGGATGTTTCCAGCCCTGCCTCTGCTGGAGGTGCTGGCAGGACCCAGGCGCTCCCCGGTGGGGACCACAGTGGAAGGAGCCTTGGGGAGGAGCTGGTGCCGCAGCGCCCTCTGGTGTCCAGGAGGCTTCGCCAGGACACACAAGCAGCTTCAAGAACGCAGCAGGGCAGGTTCTAGACAGTCTGCCCCCACCTGTCTTTCTCTCAAATAGGGGAAGCTGCAGGTAGTGTGGGAGGTCTCATCCCTGCCTCGAATGAAACAGTCCATGGGCTGGTAACTCAGCCACCACAACCCACGTGGTGAAGGCCTGGGCTAACTGCTCCCGGAAGGGTCCGGGGAGTTAGCTCCTTCTTGGCTTAAGTCGCACCTGGCTCTGCTTTCTGAAGAAGCCTGAGCCCCACGGTCTCCATTCTGCCTGTGTCTGCTAGGGGCGGGGACAGTAGGGATGCTGAGTCCAGAGAAGGGCCCCTCTAAGAGAACAGGAGGAGGGGGCTGGGGTGCAGTTCCAGGACCCCAGGGCTGCCCCATGCCGATTTCTGCACATGGGTCTCTCAGTGCTGGGGCCTACCTTTCCGCAGACTGAGCACCCCAGCTCCTTGACGCTGCAGCCAACTGGTGTGGAAACCCTGCATTCTCTCCGTGGGCCAGGGGTCCGGCATGCAGCCCCCAACACTGCTCAGGTCTGACACAGATCCCTGGAAAGGCACAGCCTTGCCTGACCACTCAGTCCACCCAGATGGGATCCAGGAGTCAGAGAAAATAGAAAGGAACCTCCAGCCTCGGCCACTCCGATAGAGACAGTCCCAGACCACACCTGAGCAAATCTTGCCCTCGAGTTCATGGGCAATCAGCACTTAGAATATCGCACTGGGTGGGGTGTGTCAACAACTTACCTGCTGCCTCCCTGGGTTCACTGTACAAGAAACCCCCCCGGACCTGAATAGTATCTCTAGAGTATTATTCATGTTTTAAAGCAATGGTTTTCAAACTGGAGTCTTCTGACTTAACAGCTTTAGCATCAGCTGGGAGCTTTCTAGAACTTTCTAGAAATCCAATTTTGTGTCCTTTCTTCCCACAGCCAAATCAAGAACTCTGGGGCTGGAGGCCAGCCATCTGTGTTGCATCAAGCCTTCCAGCTGGAGTCCAAGAACCATTGCTTTGACGGGAATGGAGAGAGGACCCACTTCGAGCCACGCACCGTGCTTGGCCTTTCTCGTGTATATTCACATTGGCTGGGTGAGTTTGGGTGGTTCATTGGAGTCATTTCAGATGACGCTGGACCCGCAAGCATAAGATTTATTGAACTCACCTTGGAAGGAGAGCCACCATTTTGCTCGAAATGACTTCCCGGAACTTGTGAAACACATAATGTTTACACACAAAGACAGGCTCCCAAGTAAAATGCAAAAGAGGCTCTTAGGTCGCCGCCACTTTGAACTGCATGCACTTACTCATGTCCATATTGGCACCGTAGAAATTTGACTACACCAGTTTGAGAAATATTGCCCTGGGTTTGCAACATTTGTCCCCCTAATTTCTCCTTGCCCACCAACTTTGCTTCAGAGGACTGCTCTGTGCGATTTTGGTACAACGGGAAGTAACAGAATATCAACAGCCATACCACCAGGAGGGAAGATTCAGTGGCTCCTCTCCGCTGCAGGGAGCGGTCTTGCTTCCAAGGTCCACATAGACTGGCCATTGCCCTGCCTTGCCAGGCCCGGTTCCTACATCACCCTGTAGGTTTCTTTGTTTAATTCCAGCCAACCACCCACCCTCCCCGAACGTTCCGCCTGGTTCCACCCTCTTTCTCCACTCCACCTCAGTGCAGAGCTTCTCTCTCTGCATCCACCAAGGGCCCCGCTCCGAGGCCACTTCCTCCGTGAGCTCCGCCTCCCACTTGCCTGCTCGCTCTTTCTGCACATGGCGTGCTGCTCGCCGGGCAGCGTGGTCAGTACAAGGGACCTGCTCCAGGAAAAGGGACTTGGCCCAAGTGTGAAGGACACATCAGTCCAAGGGAAAGAAAACGTTCCTCTTGAGGGAGCTGTATCTCTTCAGGGTTTGTTGAATTTTTTTTTTAAAGGCAAGATACATAATTTCACCTTTTCGTTTTCCTCTTGCTTATGTACAATATATGTGGTTGGTGATGTACCCAGAAGGTTGGCCTAGTGTGTGGACTTGCTCACATCCATAGTTCAGATTTCCATAAAATGAAAGGCTGAGCCATTTGCATCTGTAAAATACAAAGCGAAAGGCTTCACTGGGCTGTGAGGGCTCACCACTTCTTATATTTTCCAGGAATAAATGAAAATCCGGAGAGGATTCAGAGACAATTCAAATCAGCGAAGCATAAATTGGCACCTGTTATTAAATACTCACTTTGTGCCAAGAACTTTCAAAACATGATCTTGTGTAATCCTCACAGCAACCCTGTGCGGTAGGTATTTTTAATCCTCACTCTGTACACCTAGAAGTGGCAGCTCAGAGAAGTTAAGTAACTTCCCTAAGGTCACACAGCTGCCAGGTTGCAGCCCTGGATTTCTATTTGGAGCTTTTTGGTTCCAAAGCCATGTTTCCTGGTCATCGGGATGCTGTCTGGGCACAGCCCACAGTCACTGAAGCCGTCAAAGGTACAGCCGTGGCCGGTCCCGGATGGCCCTGGCCATGTCTTCTCATCCTTCCACAGAAACCAGGAAGCCTGAGTTTTATGGAAAGTTGCCATCCAAGTGTTGGTAATGAATTAGTAACAACTTAAAACTCTGTGCAGGCATGCAAGACGCGTCCGTCTGTGGGGTCCCAGCGGGGTCAGGCGAGGCCTTTGTGGGGACTCTCTCAGTCCGGCCTTCCTCCCCAGTTCTGCGTCCTTCCCTGCCTGTCCTTGTTGATTTTCAGAGCACTTTCCATGAAATGTCTCTGCCTGACTCTCTATCTCTGAGACTATTTCTCTGGTACTGAAGCTGTTAAGCAAAGGAAGGGGAAAAATCTGAATATGTGAGCATTTTACCCCAAAGAGCCAGAAATAGCTAAAGATCTAAATTCCTGGGTCAGACTGGGTTTACTGGATGAAACTGAATCTACTGCCCCCGCCTCGCCCTATTGATTATTCAGCAAAGGGGGGGGGGGCTCCTGAGGAAGCTCCAGTGATGGATAGAGAAGGTTCCCACCTCAGCGATGCAGCTCTCTCTGCTTTTCAAACCGTGGAAACCTAACGTGGCCATGCACAGCAGTACGCAGGTGATGGGGAGTCTGCAGGGAGCCCCAATTTATAGCATTGCCGACGTGTGTGGTGCAAATATTCCCACCATGGCTGATTGCAAGCTACCTGTGTGAGGTCACTGACTGCTGGCCGGAAAGCGATGCTCCCTGTGGGGCGTGAGTTTCCCACAGGTTGCTGCAGCTTCAGCACGGGCTGTGCCACACAGTTTGACACTACCAGCCTTCATTGTGCACCAGTTGTGCTCCGGATGCCGCGTTAGTGCCCATGAGCTGCTCGGAGGAGAAGAGATTAGACTCTAACACAGGAACTTCTGTAAAGGAAATGCCCGCCAGGGGGAAAAGGTGGACAGGACCACTGGCTTTTGCCTCCTTTTCTGCTGGGGCCCACATCCCAGAGGCTGTCACCTGTGTGGTTCTGGCCCTCCAGTCCCCAGTCCACCCCTGGGTTTCTTCCCCTTGTGACAGCCCCATCTGGGTGTTGTAGGTGCCAATGTCTGTGGGACATGGATGAACCACGTCAGCGTCTCTAGTGATGTTTGCCCCAAAGAGCATCGCTCTTGCCTCTGGCAGGCAGTCCTGGGGTGAGTCCCCTCTCTTCTGTGAGGTGGCCATCATTTTTGCAAGCCTGCCTATTTCCCTTTGTCATTACCCAGGATGTTACCCTTTAGGGGTCCCACCTGAGAGTCCTGGGTGTTCTCCAAGGCCTCTGGTGCATGAGGGTCCTGAGTAGCCTCCTGGAAGCTCTTCTCTGGCCCCCCATGCAGGGCAGGACATCCCCAAATGCTGAGCTCACTTCACTGTACTTCCCTTGGCTCCTGAAGTCTTTGCTGCCATGAGAGGCCCACACCCTGCCTTTCGCTTCTCTGGCCTGGGAGGCTCCGGAGGGCTCTGCCTGGCCTCACAATCCCATGGCTGCTGCTGCCTCCCCGGCTTTCAGCCTCCAGGGCTGCACAGCTCAGGGACCGGCAAGCGGCCTGAATCACGGACTTCATTCTGCAGCGTTTCCTTCTCTCTGAGCTCATAGCCACTCAGGTCCTGACATCCTAATTGCTTTTCAATATCATATTTTTAAACTCTGCTTTTCTAGTCATTTGTAGCAGGAGCGCTGGTCTGAGGCACCCAAGTCCATCATAACTAGAAACAGAGGACGTAACCCCTGGTTTTTTCAGTATTGGCAATGGATCTCATTTTTGAAATATATTATGGGATCTAACACTTAGGAGGCAAACCAAGTAGGTCTCTCAGTCAGTGTTGGCACCTAGGCTGCCTGGCTGTGACCACAGGTGGATCCCAGGGCGGCCCTGGGCCTGAGCAGGCTCACAGTCAGACCTGCCTCCACACTGACTGGCATTTCTAAGTGGCAGCCAGGGAAGCAGAGCCCAGAGACAGCCTTGGGTCAGCCACCAGAGGGTGGACATCTGAATCCACCTCCCCACCCCCCACTCCCCCGCCCACCAACTGGTTTCCCATTCTTGGCTCGCCCGAAAGGGAAGGCTGCTACGTGAGGTTGATGGGAAGAGCGTGGAGCCTGGGTTCCAGCCCCTCTGCTGGCCCGCTGTGCACCTTTGTGATTCGAATCTGTGTCTTCCCCTCAGAGGGTCCCAGCTGCAGGGGTTTGATGAGATACTTGGTGTGGTGGTGCCGGGGATGAAGCAGGTTTTCAACATGGGTCATTTCAGAGCCAGCCCCCACCTCCTGTGGAATCTCTTCCCAGGCCCTGTTCAGACCTGCAGGCCCTTTGATCTCCTGGCTCCCACCCCTGGCCCTTTGGTCTTTCCCCAAGGAGACGGAGAGACAGCTCTTGTCTGCTCCCCACACTCATCCCCTGTAATCCACCCGCAGGAGCCAGGCAGCTCCAGCCCACGGGCCTCAGTGAGGCCCACCCCCGCCCTGCCCTGCCCTGCCCTGCCCTGCCCTGCCCTGCCCTGCCCTGCTGAGACTATCCCTGGGAGGGCTAGGACTTGGGGAGGGGGGAGGTGAAAGAATAAATTCCCCATAAAACTTAAAAAAGGAAAAGAGAGAAAACAATGAAGTCATCCAGCATCCTTCACCAGTTTCCCAACTTTCCCCAACTTCAGAGAAGAGGGAATGTCCATTAAGGAAGGCTTCTAGACGTCCCACGTGCCAGAGAGGCTGGGTGTGAGGCTGCCTCCAATGGCCCAATGCTAGCCATGCATTTGTTGCTGCTGCTTCTGCGGTGATGGTTTTAAGTCAACAAAATGTTGTCGGGTAGGTGACAAAGTCCTAAGAAATACCACCCCCCACCATTTCTGCTGGGGTTCAGCAGCCTCTGAACACGGAGGACAGCCACAGACTTAGAAACACCTTCTGGCAAACTTGAACTTCTAACTGGTTTCGGAGAAGACCCCGGAGGTGCGTACTGCTCACGCCTCCAGACTGAGAAGAGCTGAAGAAGCTGGCGCCCTCAGGAAGAAGCCGTGGGCAGAGCAGGAGAGGGGCAGAAATGCGTTTAAGACAGGGGCAGAAACATGCAACCTGCCTCAGCAGGGGCCAGAGGGTCCCTGAGATCCGCACTTGACCCTTGTTGAGGTCATCCAAGTTCTCGATTTTGATTCAAACCGGTGCCTAAAGGCAGGAAGACAGTGAGGACAACAGATGCATTTGGAAGGCTGCTCACTGGCTTTGACTTTGGAGAAGGGATTGTGCCTTTGGCGGAGGGTGGACCTGCTCTTTGCCAGGACCTGT
Organism: Anoura caudifer; assembly: GCA_004027475.1. Taxonomy (NCBI): domain Eukaryota; kingdom Metazoa; phylum Chordata; class Mammalia; order Chiroptera; family Phyllostomidae; genus Anoura; species Anoura caudifer. Next base: position 159,176 of record PVKU01000901.1, on the reverse strand, counting down.
GGAAAACTCACCGAACGCTCACAAAAGCCCAGGTGCGTCCGTGCTACATCTCTCTCCTCTGGTGGCAGCCAGACCAGAGTTCAAACCCCATGCTTTCCTTCGCTGGAGCCCCAGTCCTCGCCTTTCCGAAAGGCATGTTGTGTGAGCGTGTTTCTCGATCCACAAGCACACACGTAGCTGCGTGTGCAAAATTCCCTCCGAGCTTTCATCGGGGCAGAATTATATAATCATATCATACAATTTTGCAAGAAGTTCACTGGGGCTGTTTCAGAGGCCGTCAGCCAAGACACCGTTCAGACAGGGAGGCGTCAGAGCCGCCACTACAAAGTGGATGTTAATTACCTAAAACAATGTGTGTAATAGGCGGGGGAAAACAGGACCTGCTCTCTCGGCCCCAACCGCTCATCCATCAGCGTGCCAACTGCACAGTTATTTAGCCTGGAGGAGTTGTAATTAGCCGGCTTGCAAATTAATAAGCCCTTAAAAAAAAGAAAGAAAGAAAAAGGCTACAAGGAGGAAAGAACGGTGGGAAACTTTATATCTCTGATTCTTGAGGAATATATTTAGCCTGCAATTACCTTATTAAGTGTCCAAAATTCATTTAATATATGCAGTGTGCGTTTTGCCCTATTAGGGGAGTGGGGGGGGGGCGGTTGGTGGAGAGTTGGAGAGGGTGTGTGGAAGAGCAGTGTATCGGCCTGTTTCTATCTTCAGCCTGAAATGCTTGTCTGGTTGAAGTTGGCAAAGGCCAATAACTGTGCTTAATTGCGCCTGAGAAATTAAAATATACCCAGGTGAACTAAATGCTAATATCTAAGGGTGGTTCTTACAAAGCCAGGGAGCGGGCCTGACTCAGTCCCGGTGACAATGGGTAATGCCAAGCCTAGGACGCTGTAATTAGCTCTTTAATCCGATTGGCCTTTAATAACAAAATGGACTTAATGAATGGTTAGTTTTGTTTGGTGGAGGATGTGTTTTCTCCCAATAAATGCGAAATGATTTTTTTTTCTTTCTGTTTTTCCTGTTGGCGAAGGAAGTATCAAGATGAAAGAAGGCTTGAGCTAGCTAGAGGACTTGTGTTGTAGCTTGTTTAACCAATTAATGATGTCACTGCAAACCCTCTGGATGCCAGCGCCAGGGCTCCCACAGACAGCCTGCGCCTGAGACTACTGTTATAACAAGGTGTGATGCCCAGGCACCCAGCGGTCATTGTGTCTCAGCCACACCAAGTAGTTTCACCTTCATATAACTTCGAAAAGGGGCTATGACCAGTCCTGTATTATAGATGAGAACTTTGATGCTCCTGCGGGTTTAGGAGTTTACTCTGCTCACAGGTGAGGGAGGGATTGAACCTAGGCCACCTGTCCTCAGAGTCCTTGGCCACATGTTCCCTGGCCTCGGGGGTCTCTTGTGAGAACTAAGGTTAAGTCTACGAATGGGCCAAAGAGCCACGATCAAATTCTCTGATTTTGAGAATTCCCTTGATTTTGTAAATTCTCTGATTTTGAGAATTCCCTTATTTTGCTGTGATCAGTTTGCTCAGGGAGGGTCAGTCTTGCAGATGTTCCCCTGGAACACACAGATCCACCACCCTACCTAAAAAGCCTCCAGTTTTCCAAAGAATATGACCCCTACCTACTGGCTGACTCCTGACAATCCACGATAGGACTTCATTAGTTTAGCTTATGGCTTTGAACTTGGGTTCAAATCCCAACGAACACACCAAGGGGAATATAAAGCCAATGTGAGAACGAGAGATGGGTGGGAAGAGGCAGAGGAGGCTGAGGGACAAGGGCAGCAGTCACGCCAGGAGAGGGCTGGAGAGAGGGAGGTGGGTGCTGCAGAGCAACACTGTCCACTCGGTCATTCCACAGAGGGTCAGCCCAGTGCAGCAAGGGAGGACCCGCCAACACCAAGCTCCAGGGGGGTGTTGCATGCTGACCTGGACGGGCAGCTGGGGGCGATGCAGGTCTTGTTTCTTTACGAGCTCCCGGAGGACAGGTGTCTGTGCTGCTCAGCGCCCTCGCTCCAGCACCTGCCCCAGCGCTGGCACAGGCTGGGTGCTCGAAACTGTATCCGACTCATGACCAAGTGAACCAGCGCACGCTCCCCTTCCTCTCTGCCCTTCTGTCCGGGAGATTGTGCTGCCCGTAGGAAGCAGCAGCGTCTCTCTGATTGTCAGGCGAAGCCGCTTAGGCTGTTTTACACACTGGCCCTCCTGTCTGCAGTGCCTTTCCCTCTTTTACCCCTTGTGAATTCTTCCTCAGCCTTCCAAGCTGCCTGCAGCCTGGGCTCGGGGCCCGGGCTGGTCCCCTAGGGGAAGCCATCGCTCGTTCTCTGTGTCCTCCCTGCACTTGGCACATCTCCTCGACCCCATGGGCTGCACCTCGTTTTGCGAGCTTCTGTCTGGACATCATCTCACAGAAAATGGATGCAAGAAAAGGTTAAATGGCTATTCAGTTCGAGTGAATGCAAATGCATCAACCCCAGCCCCTGCAGACCATACCATGTAGCTCCTTGAAGAAAGACCCTGTGAGATGGTTAAAGCCAGTTAGAATGCCGTCAGTCCCAGGTGACAATAGTCTCGTCCCCAGACTGCCTTAAGCAATGAGGAAACTCATTATTCTTCCAGAAAGGAAGCCCTGCCTGAAAAAGGACAGGCTTCAGGGCTGGCTGACTTAGCGAGGACATCATCGGGCCCCCAGGTTCTTCCTGTTCCTCTGCTGTGCCCTCGCCACTGTTGGCCCCATCCCCAGACGGGGTGGCTGCAACACTTCTGTGCCTCCTATCGACATGACAACAGTCGCAGGAAGACCAAGGACCGCTTCCTTCCATGACTCTCTTGGCCCGAAGATCTTTTCCTGTTTGTCCTGTCCCTGACTCTCCCTCATGAGCCTGAGCTGGGTCAGGTGACCTGTCCTTACCCCACTGCTGGCAAGGGAGGTAGATTCCATCTGGACCCAAGAGCCCCATCCCCAGCAACAGGGGCGGAATCCGCTCTCCCTGATTTGTAACCCTGCATGGGGTCTGGTAGACACTTGGAGACAGCTGAGGTTCTGGGAAGAACCAAGTGGGTACTGGATGCTGGGGCAAGACCTTAGGGAGGCAGAACATCTACAGAGTGTCTTGGGTAGGGTAGATACTCAGGGAATGTTTAAGGAAAGGAAGGAATAGTCAGCCCAGTGTGGACAAATTTCTGACATACAGCATGGAGGCAATTTGGTCTCTGTGTCCAGGTAATGCCAGAGTGGTGCTTGTCAGCCACCGATTACCTGACTGCTGCTCAGTAACTCGACACAGTCACGTGGCTTGCCCTGGCTTGGATCCAGCCCAGACCCAATGAGACTGGGCTGGGCCTGTCAGGTTAAAAGACGGAGATCCACAGGGACTGGAAGACACGCCCAGGGCCATGGGGCTCCAATGTGTCTCCTCTCAACACGGCATTGTCCTGGTCCTTTCATGAGGGGAGACAGTTTGGTTTTTAAAGAAACCATAACCATAGGCACACTTATAGCATTATTTTTATAATTGTTGTGGGATTAAAAAAATACATTCACAGTTGACATCAGAGTTCCTCTTAAGAAGTAACCTGTTGCTATTGTTGTTGTTTTAAGAAAAATACATTTAATTGCAAGGAAAAGACAGGCGTGCACACAGATCCCAGCTGCTCTGTGGTAGGCGTGAACAGAAATTCGGGAGTGCTGGGGGTAGGGGTGAGGGGAGTCCAAAACGGACTGGAATTTGCAAGAGCGGAGATGCAGAGCATTCGTTTGGAAGAGATGGTTGGTGCTCAAATGAAATCACTGGTCTGCGTCCTTAGAACCGTCATTAAATCTGTCCACACAGAACAGATTTGTGTGGATGGAAGGGGGATGCAGAAAAGTCCGCACCATTTTGGCTACACACCGACCAGTGGTGTCATTCATTGAATGGTGGCCCTTCGTTGTCCTACTTTAGGGCTTCGGCACTCCAGGATGAACAAATTCCCTGTTTTCCTGACAAAGGAGCTGCCTTTGGAACATCCTGAAGGATCAGAAGAGGGAGGTGATGTGGGGTCATAGCTTTGAAAGACCAAATAAAGAGACAGAGTTTTGGAAATTCTAACTAAGCTAGCATTCTAAACCAGCAAAGAAATTGAAGATGTTGGAAAACAGACAGCAGGCTGGGGAGACGTATCGGTGAGCTGGGGCTGCCGTGCAAACAGCACAGGCGGAGTGGCGGAAACAGCAGAAATGCGTTCGCTCTGGAGGCTGGAGTCTGAGGTCAGGGTTCTGACGAGAGCCCTCTTCCTGGCTTGCCGATGGCCGCCTTCAACATGACAGTGTTCGGGGACCCATTCTGCGCGTAGCAATGCACAGATGGCATTAAGACCCACGAGATGGGATGAGGTGGCCCAGGAGTGAGAGCAGATGAGAAGAGAAATAGCCACAGCACCGCGGGAAGCTACTAGCAAAGCACAGACCCACCAGGAGAAATATTTGCCACCCGTAGGGACACAAAAGATTAATGTGCTTGCTGCACGCAGGCCTCTTTGAAGTGAGGAAGACACCACCGAGGCTGGCTGGGCAAAGAGCAAACAGGCAGTCCTCACCAGAAGGGCAATGGCCATCAGCCATCCTCTGCCCTGTTTTGTCTTCACCCATCATTGGACAAATGCACCCCGAATGGATCGTGAGGGCGTTTTCACCAACGAGGTGGGTGCAGAAGGAGGGTGCCAACCTGCTCGGTGGCTTTGCAGGGAAGAGGCAGCTCATGCATCATCAGGGAGAACATGCATGGGTCTCGCTGCACCAGATGGAAGCTGGGCCAAGGTGCAAAGCTTTACAAATGTGCTAATCACTGGACAAATGACGGTGCCAGAAGTCGGCAGTTACCCTGGGGAAAGGGGGGTGTCAGTGACAGTGAGGGGTGTGGGGGCATCTAGGGTGTGGGGATCATCTCTCTTGACCTGGGGGGCATTCCCTGGGCGGTTCACCTTGGGAAAACTCATTGAGAGTCATTTTTTCTACATGTAATTTATACTTCAATATAAAATTTAAAAAGCAGTAATGGCTTCCACTTGACACGGAAGTCCTCTTCTACAGACCGTGGGAGCAGGTGCTGATGGCAGCAGGTGGCAGCTGAGCTCAGCCCCGAGGAAGGCACGCCTGCATCTCCTCCCTCCGTCTCGAACGCCTCTGGCCGAGTCGCCTGTAACTCAGAGCCAGGCTCTCACCGGGGAGTCTGTGAATCGGCAGCTGTATTTTTAGGAGAAAAGGACTTAGCAACTAGAAAATCAGTTCTCTGGTTCAGGCAAAAAAGGAGTGGCTGATAAGGAAAGCTTGTCTGGCTTCCTTCTTTCCTTCCTCCCCTTCTCTCCCTGCCTCCTACTCCCTCATCCTTCAGGCCCTGTGTGATGCTGGCTCCCTGCCCTCCCCAACCACACTGCTCTCTCTTTCATTGTGATAAAATACACATAACATGAAATTTACCGCTTCAAGCATCTTTAAGGTCCAGTGCAGCGGCAGCTGGCGCACTCACACTGTTGTGCAGCCGTCCCCACCATCAGCTCCAGAATGTTCTCACCTTCCCAAACTGAGACTCCGTCCCCATGAAACACTCGCTGTTCCCCCTCCCCTAGCCCCTGGCAGCCACCCTTCTGTTTTCTGTCTCTATAAATTTGACCACTCTAGAAAACTCGTGTCCGTGGAATCAGCCAGTATCTGTTCTTTTCATGTCTAGCTTATTCCACTTTGCACAGAGGTTTGGGGTCCATCCATGCTATAGCACATGTCAGAATTTCCTTCCTTTTGAGGGCTGACTGCTATTCCACTGTATGGCTCCAGCGTATGTTGTCTTCCCATTCATCTGGATATTTGGGCTGCTTCCACCCTGGGGTTCTTGTGACCAGTGCTGCTGTGAGCATGGATATGCAGATATCTGTCCTTACACGTCCTTGCTTTCCCACCCTCCGGGTACAGGCCCATCCGTGAACCGCTGGCTCCCCATCTTCCTCTTTTTAGCCATCCCCACTCCCATCACCCAACCTGGTTTCTTTGACACAAGTCATTTATGCCTGACCTGAATCATCCCAAACCTATGTGAAGACTGGGCCAAAGAGATCTCGCACAAAAGGAGGGGATGCTAGGCAACTTAATGGCCCCCGAGCAGAGTGGAACCTGGCCCCCGACCCTCCAGGTCGCTGACCAGACCATGACCCTGGTGGAGGCTGTCGCTGATAAAGTGCAGGGGTTGCGCTGCCAAGCAGCTCGCGCTCATGTTAGACTGATTCTGACTTGCGATGCTGATTTCCTGCCTGAGCTAGTGGCTGGGATGTCTCCCAGCCATTGTCCCCCTGGAGCCCAGCCCTCCTGATGCTTGGAGGTTGTGACAGGACGCAGGGGAAGTGGCTTTGACTTTGCCTTCTTCATGACATAAGCAACAAGCCATGGACTTTGCCGGGGGCCTCCGGGGCCCTCTCTACCTCTTGATGGTTCTTGAATCTCCAGACTCAGGAGGGGCCTTTCTTCTCTGTGCACAGGGGCGACGCATCCTGCCAACCGCTGAGAGGCCATGGGAGTGATTCATACTGCATTCTTGGAGTTCAATGCTATTTGCTCCCAAGAAGGAGATAATTCCCTGAGCACAGGAATCAAGTTTCTTACTGCACTAGGAAATGATGATCTTCAAATATGGTAAAGATTAGTCAGCCAGGAAATCAGAAGCTGTGATTAAACTGATCCCGAACTTTCTGAGACAGAGCCGGCTCTCCCTGAGACTCACAAGGGGCACAAGGGGTGTGCTTGGAGTGAAACCAGGCCCAGGAGAGAGCGGCCTCTTGAGTGATCGTTCCTGGGTCTCTCAGACCATATGCAAGACACAGGTATGCCCTTCTTACAAGGAAAGTGTCCTGAACCTCAGCCGAGGGGCAGGCTCTGTCCTGGAAGGAAGGATAGCACCCATGTCTAGAGCATGAGCTTGGGTGACCTTGACTTTGTAGCAGCCACCTGCTTCCTCAAAGCCCTGGTGGGTGACGGTGGGCTGGGAGGGACTCAGGGTACACTGTGATGCTGTCCACACCGATGGCCAAACGAACGTGAGCTCTGAGCCTCACCACAGCCCCGGAAGGACTTAGAACCATCCCGTTTTACAGAGGAACAAGTGGGGGCTGCAGGAAGTGAAGGAACTTGCTCTGCCATCTTCCCCGTGCTGACCTGACAAATGACCAGAAACTCAGTGGCATGACAACAGTGCACATTTTTTCTCTTACTGTCCTACAGGCCGGGAGTCTGAGGAGGGCTTCGCTTGGCCCAGAGCGAGGTTCCAGCCAGGCCACGGTCCCTCTGAAGCCTCTAGAGAATTTGTTTTCTTGCTCTCTCCAGCTCCTGGATGCTGTCCTCACTCCTTGGCTCATGGTCACCTTACCCGTCACAGCATCCTCTCTGCCAGTGTCCTTGTTGTATCATTCCCTCTTCCATGGTCAAATCTTCCTTGGCCTCCCTCTTGTCAGGACCCTGTGATTACCTTCAGGATTCACACTGATCATCGAGGATGATCTCACCACCTCACGGTCCTGAACTGAGCCACGTCTGCGAAGTCCCTTTGCCACCACTCACAGGTCTGGGGTTGGGGACATGGACACTTTATAGTGGCCATTATTCAGCTACCACAGTGGCCAAAGCCACACAGTGAGTGAATGGCAGACCTGGGACTCCCACATCAGTTCGTCTGATCACAAAACTTATGATTTTCCTCTTAAAAATTTTTTAAAAATTGTATTAGGACTTAAAACATTTTTTAAAACTGGATTCTTCCTAACACATGTTACGAGGCCAACATCACCCTGACACCAAAACCCAGCAAGAATAACACAAAAAAAGAAAACCACAGACCAGTGTCTCTGATGAATACAGATGCAACAATCCTCCACAAAATACTAGCAAATCGAATACAACAATATATTTAAAAATAACACATCACAGTCAGGTGGGGTTAATCCAGGGGCAGAAGGGTGGTTCAATGTACTCAAATTGATCAACCCAATGTACCACATTCACAAAACAGAGGATAAAAACCATACAACCTTATCAATAGATGCAGAAAAAATATTTGATAAGATACAATGTCCATTTGTGATTAAAACACTCAATAAAATAGGAATAAAAGGAAAGTACCTCAACGTAACGAAGGCCATTGATGACAAACCCTCAGCCAGCACCATACTCAAGGGTGAAAAACCAGAAGCTCTCCCACCAAAATGAGGAACAAGACACGGAGGCGCAGTTTGTCACTCTCACCCAGCATCGTTTGGGAAGTCCTGGCCAGAGCCGTCGGGCAAGGCAAAGAAAGAAAGGACATCCAAATTGGAGAGGAAGAAGTAAAAGTGTCATTTTGTGCAGATGACATGATTCTGTATGTAGAAAACCCTAAAACTCTACCAAGAACTATGAGAAACAATAAACAAACACAGTAAAGTTGCAGGGTACAAAATCAATATACAAAAATCTACTGCTTTCCTGTATACTAACAGTGAAACTTCTGGAAAAAAATGAAAAAAATACAACTCCTTTTGTTATTGAAACCAAAAGAATAAAATATCTAGGAATAAACTTAAAGGATGTGAAACACCTACATATTGAAAGCAACAAAGCATTATATTAAAAGAGATTGAAAATGACACAATGAAATGGAAAGATATTTTGTGTTCATGGACTGGAAGAATCGACATAGTTAAAATGGCCATATTGCCCAAAGCAATATACAGATTTAAAGCAATCCCCATCAAAATCCCAATGTCTTTTTTTAAAGAAATAAAACAAAAAAAAAAATCATCACATTTACATGGCACCACAAAAGACCCAAAATAACCAAAGCACTTCTGAGAAAAAAGAACAAAGCAGGAGTTATCACACTACCTGACTTTAAATTATACTACAGAGCAACGATAATCAAAACAGCATGGTATTGGCAGAGAAACAGACACACAGACCAATGGAACAGAACTGAGAGCCCTAAAATAAAACCACATGTATATATAGGCTGATAATTTTCAACAAAGGAGCCAGACACACACATGGAGAAAAGAAAGTGTCTTTAATAAATGGTGCTGGATCAGGGGCTTCCTCAAAGTGCGGACAGGAATTGTACCGGAGAGAGCAGTTGCTGGCATCCTGCCTGCCAACTCAGTTGGGGCTGCTCCAGACAGATCAGGAGACAAGGACCCAGGAGAGCCCAAGGAGGCAACGCACAGAGTATCGCTTTCCTCAGGCATGGCGGCTTACGGGTAAAATGTCGGTGCAAGTTGTTGCTGTTACATGTTTATCAACAGATTCATGCTCTCCTCGTTGCCCCAGCCCACAGCTTCTCTTTCTGGGAGGCCTCACCGAATGCATCCTAAGAATTTGAGTGTCTTTGGCTTTGAACGGAGGGCTATTGGATTCCCCGTGACTGCAGAGCCAACTTCCCTCGTCCTGCCCAGGAACAGCTAACTGCGCAGGACAAACTCTCTCAGGCCAGGGGACCAGAGTCCTGAGGACCAGACCTGCCTGTCAACGAGGTGAGACCCCAGGTGGAATCGGAGACTTGCAGACTGCGCATGACAATCGAACTTGCCCGGCTCAGCTTAAAACACCGAAGGGAGAAGTAGAGAAAAACACCAGATGCCTTTCTCAAAAAAGAGAGAGAGAGAGAAACCACACACCACTCTAACTGCCTCTTTATTTGCATTTTATACATTTTCTATATTTCATTTCATACAAACAGTCAAGACCGACCGCAAGATTTCACAGATAAGAGGAAAAAGCTGGACTGTGCTTAATTCAATATCGTAGGGAAATGCTCTTATGGGCGAGGAGTGACCCGCATCTTGGCCAGACCAAGACTGCTGACGACTCTGAAAAATGTGACCGTGATTCACACTGGGACGTCCCATCTCACAACGCTCCGTGTGTGCAACAGGCTGGAGTTACGGAATGTTTGCATTAAGCGACGCGGGTGCCGAAATACAGATGTTCGTCCTTGACACTAATTGGACCTGACTCGGCTTTGGCCTGCTTTATAGCAGTCACCGGAGCACGCAGCTGCTGCGGCAGGGCCTCTGCCGGCCTCCGCTTCCTTTCGCCTTTACTGGGAGACTGGGTGGGGGGGTCGCACATGAGCGTGGGGACCCCAGTCAGTCTCAGAGCTTGGTGAAAAATGCTTCGGGGGCACACTTCTCAGGGGCTGACCCAGCACTTTTCATTCAGCTCCTATTTCTTCTATTTAAAAGGGCAGTTGCCCCCCTAATGTCCCCTCCTCCCCCCAGGAAAGACTAAGTGAAGGCATCGTTTATTTTCATGTTACTGTTTTCACATTATTTCTGAATGAGGCAGGCTGTTTCTAGAAAAAATGTTGCAAAGAAAGCCCGTCTCTGAAGTTCAGGGCTCCCTCCACCCGTGGATGTCCCTGTACCACAAATGCTTGGAGTCCTCAGATGCAGAACCCTATCTTATCTCTCTAGAAGCTTTAACAATTGACACACTGTGCACCTACTGTGTGCAAACTGCTGTGAATGGAGAACTTGGATAATCACATGCAGACCCATAGCAGAGTCGATTGCCAAAGCTTCCTTCCTGATATTTAGGGAGAATGGGCCAGGCAGTGTTCAGCCATGATTGGCTTACGTCGTGTTTAAGCAGAGGGAATGTAGATCCCCCACTCCATGACAATGGCATGTTGGAAGAACAGCCTGAGGAATGGGCTCTTTTGAAAATATAATTTGTGACACCTTTTTTTTAAGAGTTTATTTATTTTTAGAGAGAGGGAAGGAATGGAGAAAGAGAGGGAGAAAAAAACATCAATCGGTTGTCTCTCGTGGGCGCACAACCCAGGCTTGTGCCCCGACCAGGAATCGAATGGGCGACCTTCTGCTTTGTGGGACAATGCCCAACCCACTGAGCCACACGGGTCAGGGCTTTTACACCTTCTTACTTTGGAAGGATATGTAAAAAAAATGTCAATCCCTAAGCTTTGGACCTGAAGCTGCCTGTATTTCTAGGCCCTTTCTGCTTTGTTTTCTTTTCAATAAGCATTTATCGGGAACCCTTGCCTTTGAGGAGCCCCCAGTGGTAGGAGAAACAGATGAGTGAAGAGATGGCAAAAACTCTGGGTGCTTTTCTGGGGAGAATCGGAATGTGGAGCTGTGACGGTTAACCTCATGTGTCAGCCTGGCTGGGTCACGGCACCTGGATATTTGTCCCACACCAGTGCAGATGTTGCTGAGAAGGCATTTTTTAGATGAGATTAATTTGAATCAGTGGACTTTGAGTAAAGCACTCTCCTTATGTCCTCACTGCCTCCTCACTGGGTACAGTTCTGCACACACTATACCAGAAGCACAGAGAAACAGAGTGACTGCCCAAGGCCACACATCCGGGAAATGGCAGAGCCAGGTTCACAACCAGGTCTGCTTGACGTCAGAAGCCAACATCATTGACACCACAAAGTCAGGCCAGTTCCTCACCTCCTTCAGCTCTCAGGCTCTATGTGAAGACAGGTGAGCGCCCACCCCCCTGTCTCCCCCCACCACCATTTTTACCTGCCATTCCTACTTGAGTATAAGGAAACTATGCTCTAGAAGCAGATGCCATCTGAAAAGTCCGAGGAAGCTTAAGCGTTACCACGCTGCTCATGGATAGGGTATGGTATATTGTGTCTATTGCTTTGTTGAAGGTAAGTGCTGGAAAACAGCAAGGCTCATTAGGGAAAGGCATGTTTGCTGACCCCGTCCAGTCAAATGAAAAGAGACTGGACATAAATGCACGTTTTGAGTCATTATTACTGTGATTTAGAGGGAAGGTGGGCAAATCTCGTTAACCAGTCATTACAGTCAGAGAGAGGATTTTTTTACTGGATGAGATAGATAATTGACTCAACTCTCCATTTTGTTAGAGCGTAAGTCTATTTCTATACCCACACATACAGTGGAGGATTCAGAAACAAAAAGTTGTACCCAATGTGTACACTTGGCAACGATTTACTAAGTATGCTGAAGATGCAGCAACAGAAGACACACAGCCCCTTCCTTCTAGATGTTCCCAATATCCTTACAGGAGAGGCTGGGCATCTGTTCATCCACCTGTTGGATTTTCCTCCTGGTGCACAGCTGGGTGAAGCCAGCCAATGGCACTCGAACAGCAGCCTGCTCCGTATGATTCCCTTTGTGCTGCTCTGTTCGGTTCCTTTCTGTGTCTGCTGATTGGTGGCCACACCCAGGAGGGCCCTGGAAGCCATTGGTTGCAGAAGGCAGGGCTTTCCTAAGCCCGATTCTGAGTGACTGAGCGTGTGAGCGCATCAGTCACCCAGGCCCAGGATGTCAATTCGATTTTACAGGAGTGAGAAATAAATTCCCATGGTATTAAGCCATGGAGGTTTGGGGGTACAACTGCTGAAGTAGTCAGTGCCGCCTTCGTTAATACTCCAGACAGTTGCCACACACTCATGAATGTGTCGCAGTGTGGGTGTATGTGGGATTTTGTAGAGTATAGAGATGTGGAATTCCCTCCTTTGGAGACCAGAAGATGTTAGCCATTTCCCATCAACTTGGAGGAGTCGCTGGGTGTTGAGGGAGAAGGTATGTGGGGGAAGCCTCCCCCAAAGAGAAGGTGACATTTGAAATGTGCCTTGAAGAGGATATGGGATCATTCCAGCAAGTGGGCCAGGGAAGGGAGTGGTAAGCGGAGGGAACAGCCAATGCACAGACTTTGGGTCTGAAGGTACATAGCACACCCCGGAGATGGCCAGCTTTCCTGCAGGACCAGAGTTACACCTGCCCAGGTGAGACGGGGAGGAAAGGTTAGGAGAGCAGGTTGATGCTATGGTTTGCAGGGTGGCGGACGGCATGGTAGGATGGCCTGAAGGCAGTGAGGGGCAGGGAAGAGGGGGTGGTGAAGGAGATTGGTTCCAAGCCTCAGTCAGGCAACACCAAAGTTGGGGCAGCATGGATTAAAGCAGGAAGAAACTGGAGACAAAGAGCTCAGACCACGGAGAGACATCTGAAGAAATTGAATTATCTTAGTTCAGCACTTTGCTTTTTCCGTGTCTGCATGTCGACAAGGCAGAAAATGATTTTGCAATTCAGTTTAAATCGAGGAGTGGGTGGGAACGGTCAATTCAATATTTAAAACCAACAACAAAAAAAAAGCATTTGGCATAAAGTTAGTAAGACACTTTGATTTGTGGGTGGTTAAACTTGACCCTCATTGAGTCAGTATTTTATTGACTCTCTGGCAAAGCCTGATTTCATATTTTTGAGAAAAATAGGCCTCCCAACTTTCACATGAAACTGGAGGGTTTGCTGGCCATTGAATAGTTCTTGCTAACTTGGGTTTCAATACTTTTATGAAAAGGAATTGAAAACATTTAAATCAAATTTCCTTTCCAGGAGACATCAACTTTAAAATGATGGGAAAAGTGGATTGGCAAAATGTGCTAAGGGGCTTGGAGGACTAAAATTATTTTGCAGGAAAAAATAGATATTTTAAGAAGTGCGCTGTGAAAGCAAAACGTAACAGAGTCACTGAAGCCCCGATCCAACTGCCGAGAAACCCAGCTCTGGGACCAACACCTCGCCTTGAATTTCAGCATCATCTGAATCCCGAAGGTGAGTATCATGCTTTTGTCCAGTTGGAACTGATTTTTCTCACCCCCTCTCCACTATGGTGAGGTTAGCTGCCATGAAAAAATCCAATTTTTCAAAAAAATTATTTTTTCATTTACCCTCACCCAAGGACATTTTTTCTTCATTGCTTTTTAAAGGGCAAGGAAGGAAGAGAGAGTAACATCAGTGCAAGAGAGAAGCATCGGTCAGCTGCCTCCCGTACGGGCCTGGATTTGGGACTAAACCCACAACCTTTCGGTGATGGGATGACGCTCCAACTAACTGAGCCACCTGGCCAGGACAAAATTCCATTTTTAAAGACTCTCTCTCTCTGTGGTAGGCAGCCTCCAAGATGGTCCCCAATCCCGGCTCATACCCTTTGAGGGAGAGCTCTCTCCCGTTACCCCAGGGTAAGTCTGTGTGAGCAGATGGTGAGAACATGTCACTTCAGAGATTAGGTCCCAAAAAGTGGCGGCTTCCATCTTGGGGACTAAGTTGTTGCTCTGACTTCCTCTTGGGGACATGAAGGGCCGTGTTGTAAACATGCCTATGGAGAGACCCATGTGACAAGGAGTCCCACCACCAGTGAAGGACACCCATGAGGGACAGACACCCTGTGAGGGATGGACTGCCTGCAGTAAGCCCTGTGAGTGAACTTGGAGAGAGATTCTGCTGCTCTGGAGGAGTCTTGGGGTCACTGACTGCAGCCCCAGCTGACAGCGCCACTGCAACCTCACACGTGACCTTGAATCAGAGCCATCTGGCCAAGGTGCCTCGGATGCCCGACCCTCAGACACTGTGATACAGTAACTGTTGGCGGTTTCAAGCAGCTGGGTTTTGGGATGGTTTGTTACACAGCAATGGCTAGCTCATACACCCTTCAAACATAGCTTTCCTTCCTTTATATAAGTTCATTGCGGGTACGGCTGCCTGCCCGTGAGCACATTTTAAAGATGTATCTATTCCAGAAGCATCCCAGGCTTCAGTCAATGGGCTCTGTTTTCCTAACATTTGAATTAAAATATTATTTCCTGAAGTTTCCTGTCTTCTCATATCTGTGTTTAAGGCTGGCAATTCCCCTCGAAATGCCACCTTAGAGTTTCTTTGACAAATGATTTGCTAGAGTTTTTGTCAACGTTTCTAAATATGTGTTGTTTATATCTCTCTGTCCATCAACCATCTGTCCTTTGGCTCCGGGTTTTGAATTTCATTGCACTGTGAGTAGAGGGTTATTTCTGTGGCATCGATTCCTCCCTGTTCGCTGAGGCTTCCCTTTGGGTGGATATCCACTGGACATTTGGGAGTATTCCACGTGAGCAGGAAGGAAGCGCACGTGTTTGCTGGATGCCAGACTCCGTGCTCGGCTGTCAGAGCCAGTGTGCGTGTACACGTCGGTCAGCGATTGTGCGCAGCTCTCGCTTCTTTCTCTCTTGATCTTTCCATTTCGGAGACGTGTCTTCAGATCTCCATTGTGATCATGAACTTGTCAGTTCCTAACTGCGTTTGGTTTAAATGGAAGGACATGTGGTTAAATGTTATATCGAACAGAAGCCTAGGCAAGATTGGGATTGCATATGGGGAAAATAAACTCGGTACCAAAACCTTCTGGGAAGAGTACACACCATATTTCAAAGCCCTGACTCTCTTTATCTAGTGAGATCAGTTTCTTCTTCTGCTTCTCACCCCAACCCCAACCGCATAGAAATAAATGTTAATGGACTTAAATTGAACAATCATTGATACTTGGAACAATGATCTTGAGGCCTGGAGGGATAACAAATCGTTATTTTCTTATTACTAGTAATCTTTACACTAAACAGGAAGAAAATTCAGCCCATGAGAGAGCCCATTCTCCAGGTGCTCTGCTCCCCTGGCACCCACTGTGCTGGGCAAACCTGCTTCACCAGCAGGTGAAGCAGTGCTAGGTTCTCGGTATCAGCCACTCACTCTTAGCAAGATTCTGCAACATAGTGATCAGCTTCTAGGGTTTTGTTTTCTGGACACATTTTCTCATTGCTAACGTTCTTTTTATGTCTGAGTGAGTCATTCTTTGTATTTCTCGGTGAGTCAAGCTCCCTGCACCCTTTCTCTGTCTCCCCTCCAATGTCCCTCCTCGAGGCAGGGGCTGGACGCCGTTTTCTATGGCTGTGTCCCCAGCACCCAGAACTCTGTATGTTAAAGAGATGGAACCTGTGTCTCTGAGAGATGTGAATGAATGACGGCTTAACCACTATCTTACCTTGACCACCTGTGGCAAATGTTAAAGGCTGGACCCATGGCGGCTGTTTTGACAGCTCTTGGTGAGGGATGGTGACCCAGCACGCACTTCCCAATGTCGCATGCCTCACGGCAGCATCCGTCTTGTGAGAGTCGGCTCCAGGGCTGGCAGGGCGGAGACAAGAGAAAACAAAAAAGGTTGTTTCAAGTAAAGAAAGTGAAGCTCTAATTAACTTGAAATAAGTCATCAAACAGAGAACCAATGGTGATTATCCCCAAATAAGAGGCCTCTTCTCCAGGCCTCTAATTTGCGGGACCCATAACACAATCTGGTTTCTCCAGGGCCCTTGAAAAGAGGCTTTGTTCACCTGGGTGACTGAACCCCAGGGAAGGGCTCAAAGGAATGAGCTAAACCATTAGGTATCAAAGAGAGGGGCGGAGGAGAAAAACTGGACAGGCTCTGGAATGAACCCGAGGCGTCATCTCTCCAGAGCACTAAAATCCTCAGAGCCTGGCTGGTGGTTGGGGGATGGCCTCCTCTTCCCTGCAGTCCTCCAAGCATGCACTTTGGTTAGGCATGCACCTGCCATGCACCTGGCCTGGGGCCGGCTGCCCTAGGTTAGCTCACAGTCTGGTGAAGTGGGGAAATGGACTCAAAGACTGATTTTGAAAGTCATTTCAGCTCCTCCATCAACAGGCACTTCTTGAGCATACAAAGTAATTATAAGGAGCCTTGAGTCTAAACTCAGACAGAACGATGACCCTCCAATATTTTCTCTGCTTGGCCCATGACCTTAAAAAAGTCATTCAGCTCCCTGTGCCTCAGTTTCTCACTTGTAGTACGGGAGAACAGCAGAACCGACCCCACAGTGGTGGTGTGAGGACTGCATCGGCACTTGGCAGCCCCTTCGCACAGTGCTCCGCGAGTAGTCAGTCGTCAGTGGTGGGTACCAGGCTGAGTTATTCAGCCGCCTGTCTCTGTCCTGATGCCAGTTCAATAGCTCCTCGGCTTTTTTAGGGGCCCACATGGGAGGGAAGGAGAGGAAAAGAGACTCCCAAAGTCCTTTTCCTATAGAATTTTCATGGGGCCTGGGAACCCTTTGAACCCATTCAATGACAAGTTTCTGGGCTCCCACCATTGATGGGCCCAGCGGTAGCCCCCGTGGAGGGCTTAGCGGAAGGATGTAAGGGTTCTCTGGCCAGCGACAAAGGATTAGGATGAAGGACAAAAGCTTTGAAGACAGGTAGATGCCAGTTCTAATCTCAGCTCTGCAAATTGCCAGCTATGCTAACTTGGGCAAGACAATGTGTTCTATGAGCCTCAATGTTCTCATCTGCAGAACGGGGATATGATATGTATCTCCTGGTTCAGTAAGAACTGAGTGAGCTATTAGTTGCAACATGCCCAGGATAGTCTCTGACACATAATAAGTGGTCAGTTCATGGGTTTCTTGTCTTGAGACATAAAGGATACAAACCTAAGTCTAAATCAAGGCTTGTTTAACAAGAAGTAGGGACGTGTAGAATTCCCAGTCAACAAGACAACATTTTACTTGTCGTTTGCTTAGAAAACATTTGTCCAGCCAACAGTTGGCCTCCCAGTAACTTGGGCCTGTCTGTCGCCTCCCTGGGCCTCAGTTTCCCTGTCTTACAGCAAGCGGTGATCTCTGTAAGGACCCTTCGGTTTGAGTGACTTCGATCTAGTGGTTTGACCCATCTGTAGATGAGTGGGTACACACAACCATGGGGTGACTGTCCCCAAAGTCAACCCCGGAGTCCTGCCTCACCAACTACAAACCAGAGAGCGATCCATGCTGTCCCAAAATGCCAACCTTAAGGCTGATAGCAACGTGCTCCCACCCGGCAGAGCACCCTTGGGAGGCTACGGTGATGAACTAGGGCAGCAGGTGGGCTGGGCATGTGAGGATCTGCTAGAATTTTGCAAAATGCAAATGAGACCATCGGTATCTAAGCTCCCAAGTCAAGTCGCAGCAGCTTCGACCCTCCTCTCCCAGCCCTCGTGTCCCTGGTGGCTTCGTGAGAGCTGGGGCGCGATGATCCTGTGGCAAATGCCACCAGACTTACGAGAGAACTGAGCCACCGAGGGCTTTCCCAGACACAGGTGCTGCACAGTGTACCCCATGTGCCGACAGAGCCTGCCATCTGTCCCTCCGCGTCCTTCAGGAAGATCAGCTCCAAGGCCCACTGAAACTGGTCCCCAGGATTCACGAAGCACCCGAGTGCTTGACACTCTGGGTGACGTGGAAAGGTGGGGAAGGCACCTAACACTGAAGTTCCACAGGTATATCACGGAGCGTGGGGAATGTTGGCACTAGCTATGGGTTCCATTGGCTCCTGTGTCCGCCCGCGTGGGCTGCTGTCACAAAATACCTTAGACTGGGTGGCTGAGAGAGGGACAATTATGCGTCACAGTTCTGGAGGCTGAGAAGTCTGAGATGAAGGTGCCGGCTGAGCTGGTTCCTGCAGATGGCTGCCTTCCTGGGTCCTCCCTGGCAGAGAGTGAGGGGGAAAGTGTATCGATCTCTTCTTATAAGGGCACTAACCCCATCACAAGGACCCCACCCTCAGGACCTCCCAAAGGCCCTGCCTCCCAGCTCCATCACCTGGGGAGTTAGGGGCACAGATGAGTCCAGAGAAGCTCCCAACCAACCCCTTCCCATTTTCTCGGCTCTTTCAGTCCCTTCTCTGTGGCGCCCAAAGAAAGTCTTTAAACTCGGTTTAAAGCCTCCAGAGGTGCCTTTAGGAACAAGTGCAAATCCCTCAGCCGAGCCCATGAGACCATGCTGTTTTCCACACAGCTGTACCATTTTATGTTCCCACACCAGCAGATACGCAAAGTCGCCGACATCTGTTATTTTCTGGTTTAATTTTTTTTTATAATGACCATGCAAACAGCACATCCGAAATGTCAAAGCCTCCCTCTAGTCGCCCTCAGATGCCCTCTTGGTCCACCCGGCCGGTATTCCTCCAGCCCGGCCAGTGCACAGGCACAGCCAGAGCTGTGGGGAGGGAGCGGTGAGCACTCGGGAGGCCGGCATTCTCACTGGGAGAGAAAAGAAGCCGATCTGAACAGATGCCATGCCAGGGGGTGAAATGTTCTGGGAAGGACAGTCAAGCCCAGGCTGAGGGGACTGTGCGATCGCTGGGTGGAGGAGGAGGAGGAGGCAAGGGAATGAAGTTCAGGTTCATTTATAATGAAGTCCTGAGACTGGAGGCTGGATTATAACTCTGTGTGGGAATGAGGGATGCCAAAGCCTGGAGAGGCATGTGACTTGGCGGGTTCGGGCACAGGCTGTGCTTCTCATCAGCTTGGTGAGCTGCACACGTAGCAGCTGTGTACTTCTCTACATGTGTGTGCTCGTCTTCAATAAAACATGGGAAAAAATCACAGCGCACTGGACTTCAG
This sequence comes from Anoura caudifer, assembly GCA_004027475.1. Taxonomy (NCBI): domain Eukaryota; kingdom Metazoa; phylum Chordata; class Mammalia; order Chiroptera; family Phyllostomidae; genus Anoura; species Anoura caudifer. The sequence goes on along the minus strand of PVKU01000901.1, from coordinate 139,917 downwards.
AACTGGTCATCTCTCAAGGACGCCCTGCAGTCTGCCTCCTGTTCATGTAGGAGAGGGGAGGAGGGGAGGTGTGGGGTTGAAGAGACAGAGAGGTTCCAAGGGAAATGGTTTGGAGCCTCTGAGTGGACAGCGGACAGTCTCTGGAAGGGAGCAGGGGGCAGGGGCAGCGGGAGCTTCACCATCTACCAGACTGCCTGCGGGCTGGGTCCAGGGTCCACTCCTCACCGCCCTACTCTCGGAGCTCCTGAGTCCAGCAGAAGGAATCTTTCTCTCCCAGAGATCACTCAGGAGACAGCACGTGGTGAAGGGTTTCCCCTTCCCTCCATCCCACTCCCAGCCGCGGGCCTGCCCCAATGCTGCGTCTCAAATCCGGGGAGACACGGCTTCCTGCAGAGATGAATCATTCTAAGTGTTCGCACCGCAGGGTTCCAAGTGGGGTCCAGGCAATCGCTCCGGAGCTGCAATAACATTTGGAATCTGAAATAAAGATCTCCTCGTGCTCAGGACATCGAGTGGCTGCCCACAAAGGTGTCTTCAGACAATCTCTCCGTGGGTCCCCAGCCTGTGTGGGTGACAACCAAATGGCTCCTTCTTTAGAAAGATTTCTGGCTGCTGCGGATGATTTGCCAGTGGGTCCCTGAGGTTCCTGTCACACTGAGAGACTGACAGAGACCAAGGCAGACTCCCAGGCAAGGTGTCGTGGTTGGGTTGGTGCAGAGGTGGGGACAAAATATTCTCACTGTAGAGCCAGCTGGAGTGCGAGGCTCTATATTCATCCATCCATCCATCCATTCATTCATTCATCTGGGAAGGCTTATTAGCACCAACTGTGTGCCAGACAGGAAGGTTATGCTGCGGGAGACCCTGCCCCGCCCTCAGGGACCCGCACTTTCCAGGTGGGGAGGCCGCCCGGTTCACAGGCCCCGGTAGCAGCAGGACAAGTGTTACAGCAGAGGAAGCACATGGGGCTGGGGCCCCTGCAGGGAGACGTGAGTGCGTGAGGGGCGGTGCAGTGGAGGTGTCCCCGCAGAGAGGGCTGTGGGTGCGTTTGGAGGGAATGTCATGTTTTAGGAAGATCCGCAACAGCTCCCACCAGGGCTCCTCCCCGGTGACCTGTTAGACCCAAAGAGCTGTGAAAACTCTCATCTCTGTTCCTTGCTGGGTCTCAGCACCCCACACCCAAGCCTACCCTGCCCTCAAGGCTGTGGTTTCGTGGCCCGGCTCACAGGACGCAGAGGCTGCGTCCCACACGCTCCTAGTCTCAGCCGGGCTCTGATGGTTTCAGTGGGCAAACCCTCGTTGGTGACAAACGACAGGGAAGAAACTGTGGCAGAGTGTGGCAGGCGGGGATTCTCCACCCCCAGCCCCATGGCACACACACCACACTGCAAATCCAGTGACTTCCAGTCCCCGATGGATGACCCGGTGCCCCAGTCAGAAACACACCGGGCCAGACTCATACCGCAGCACACCCCCCAGCACAACCCCCTCCAAACAGGCCCTGTTTGGGGTTCCTCAAAAATGCCAACATATTTTTTTTCTGGCGGTTTGGGTTTGAGAAAACCCCAAGTGAATTTAGCCAAACTGTCGTATTATTTGGTTCATGTGTGATTTCAGGGAAATTCAATCCACGTGTTCCTGATTTGCTTGCTAACAGATCTCACCATGGTGCTGTTCCAGAAGCATTTCCCACCTCCGGGGCTCTGTCCTGGGCGGACGCTCCCTGGACAATGTGGATAGCAGTCCTGAAATTTGGGGGGCGGGGTGGTAGGACCAGGATCATCCTTGTAGAAGAAGCACATGCTGCCAAACTCGGATCTGACTCCAGGCAGCGGGCAGGCGTTCCCGAAGCCAGGGGAAGATCCCCGACTCTAGGAGCCAGACTTTGGAGAGTACCACTTGTCTTAGACTCAAGCATCCAGAAGGAAAGAGAAGAAAAACCCAGGTTGGAGTCTTCCTGCTGCTGACTAGGTGTGCTACCCCTATCATAAGACACCTGCTCCTCCAGGTCTCCGAGACTCAGTTTCCCCATTTCTAAAGCTTGGCTCACAATGCCCTGCACAGCTGCCATGAGGATTAAACACACACTCACCATTGGTGGTGGATGATAACCAGCCAGGACTGGGCTCTTCCAGCTCTCATCAGGGACACGGACAACTTCTCAGTCCTGGGGATGTCGTCTGGCTGCCTGCCTCCCTGCCTGTGAGGGGTCTGCACCTCTTCCAGACTCCACAGTTCCCTTGGAAGTCAGTTCGCTGGGTCACTCCTGAAAATGCCTGACCTCGTTCATCATGTCTTTCTAAACATAATGTCATGTGGCTTTTTTCATGGTAAAAGTAGCATCTTCTGTTCATTTAAGAAAAAAGCATTACAAAAGGCCAAGACCATCCAGCAGAGGTGAAAACCTTCTACCATCTCAGCCTCCAGAGAAACGGTTAACACTTTGACTATAGTCGGTGATATAAGTGCCAGCACAGTCCCCTGAGTTTGCACACCAGCTATGCGTGCAAACAAGGTCATGTGGACAGCGGCTGTCGGCGCCTCCATCTGCTGACATCCCGGAGTCAGCTCAGGGAGCCCCTAGGGTCTCATGTGCACCCACCACACAGCCCTCGTGCTCTGCTACTCTGTGTCCAAATTAGGGACATTGGGGCAGTGCCCATCTTGGCCACTGCTGTCCATGTCACTGCCCACTGAGACAATGGTGGCATCTGGGCAAAAGTCTGTCCCCTGATGCTGCCAAGCGATCCCGAGTTCCCAGGTCGTTCACAAGACTGGGGCCAGAGCACTGCATGAAGGCGGGGGGAAGGGCCCTCCTGCCTCCCCCATCCCTGTCTCATGTGAGCCCACGAGGGAGGTGGGCGGGGGGCTGCAGGGGGCCTGCTGCCCCCACCCCAAGCTGCCCTCCCCATTCCCTTCCTCTCTTCGATGTTTCCATTGAGATAAACTCATGCGATTTGACGCCCATTCAATGGGCTCATCGGCACAGGGGCACATGTCCAAATCGGGGGGTCAGGCCCCTCAGGGACACAGACTATCGTCACAAAATCAGAGTCATGCGTCACACCACACTCCATGTGCATTTCTGCCTGGTGTCAAAGATTTCTTCTCAAATCTGCTCTTTTTCATCTGCCACCTGTCATCATGACCTCTAATTCTTTGACCACGGTTTGTTTAGGCAGTGCCATATTTGGGGGCTTTTAGGGCTTTATTTACAGTGTTTATAAAAAGCCTCTCAGTGAAGGCTCTGGCGTGTCAATGCTTTTGTGTGGACATCAGGAGCCCTGCTGTCTGGCCTGCTTTCTCTGCAGCCGGCGAGACCCACACCCACCCCAAGGGGCAGCTTTCTGCCGACCTGTAAACTGAAAACAGGTCACCTTCAAACTCCTGAAAGAGAAAGTCTTATCTGAGAATGAAAGACGCACCCTCCATGAATTGTCAAGGTCAAGCCCTTACAACAAGGATGGCAAACTGGTGGCCGAGGAGGATGAATCTGCTCTCTGATTGGCTTTGCTTGGCTGGTGCCACCCTTTGAAATTGAACTTGAGTCCTTCAGCCCTGAACTCTCCAATTTCCACCCCCCACCACCTCCCCACTCCCGTGATCTACAATTGGCCTTCATTCTACCCCAGCACCTGACTCCCAAAGCCCTCCTGGTTTCAGCTCAGCCAGCTACCCTTGTCTTGCCCACTTAGTCTTCCAATTAATTCATCAGTTAATCAAGCCGGTCAAGTGTTTATTGCGTGCTCTTGTGTGCTGCTTCTGTGTGCTGCTGAGAATCCAGCTGTGTGCAGCAGGTCCGGGCTCTTGTGGAGCTGATGGACACGTAGGGAAGACAGACAGCTAACACACAGACAGACAGACATAGGACTGAACAAGCAAGGAACTCCTGGGTAAGGACAAGGGTTACGATGAGCAGGAGGACATGCCAGAGACACATCGGGAGTGTGGCCTTTTGGATGGGAAGTTGGGGGCATGGGCCTGTCCGAGGACGTGGCTTAGAAGCTGGGACTTAAATGACAAGAAGGAAACCACCACACCGTTGTAGGTGTCCATAAGGTGGGTTTTTTGTTAGGGAGGGGGCCTTAAGCCCCTCATGTATTTCACCCAGCCCACCAACCCCTCCCCTCTAACAGTCCGCTCTCTGAGTCTATGAATCTGTTTCTATTTTGTTTGTTTCTTTATTTTGTTCATTAGATTCTACACATAAGTGAAATCATATGGTATTCATCTTCCTCTGACTCGTACACTTGAACCCTATATACTTTTATTAACCTGTGTCACCCAATAAATTCAATAAATAAATAGAAAAACACAAATGTTCCCCTCTGGTGGGGGTGTTGATGGGGGGACCATGCCTGTGTGGGGTCTGTGCGGAGTCTCTGTGCCTCCTCATTGTGCTGCGCACCTAGAAGTGCTCTACGGGGTGACTGACGTCCATGGGAAAACCACCACCAAACGTCAGGAAGGAGCCCGCTGGAAAAAAACCTCCGGCGGCCATTCTCAGACCTGGGGGAGCACCTGCTGCCCGGGAAGGCTTGTTCAGACGGGGACCTCGGGGTTCCACCTTCAGAGGGTCAGGGCCAGAGGTCTGGGCTGGGACCCAAGCATCACGTGGCCCAGGGACCCAAGAGGAGGCCGCTCAAGCTTCGAGCTAGAATTTTATTTGACTCTATCAAGTAAACAAAGGGATGGCAATAAAGACTGTTTGCTGTCCCCCGTTCCCAGAACCCCACATGTTCTTCAACATCTCTGGGTGTCGTGCAGATGAAATAGCCCCGGATTTGGAGTTCAAGGACTCTGCACCCGGATCTGACAGACTCGTTGTAACCTTGTGCAGCCGCTGGATTTCTCTGGGTTTCCATTTCTCCACAGCCACATTAATTAGTATGTTTTGGCTTCAAACTAGCAATTAAAACAAAGTTATTTTGGAAGGCTGACAGGGGCTGGTAGACTCGAGGGGTAGCCAAGTAACAGGCGTGGGCCGTGGGGAGGGTGCAGGGCTCTCAGTTCCAGAGCCCGGAAAGCAGGCCCTCGGGGCAGGCGAGCCTGTCTGCTCAATCCTTTCATTTCTCGGTTTCAGATTCCGCTTCCGGGGAGGGAGGGCCCGCTGGGCTGACTTGGGGGTGTCTTAGCCCCTTAGCTGGGGTGGCACGGGAGCGTTCAGGAGCCCTAAGCTGTAACTAATGAGGAAGATGTGATTTCTCAAAAGGAGACCAGAGTGAAAATGACACTTACCCCCTACAGCTGTGCGGACGGGCAGGGATAGGCATCGGCACCTTCAACGTCCCTTGGATACCTGACGATTCTGTAGTTCCTGGGGATAGAGCACCTTTCTCAGCCAGGAATAGCCACCCTCGGAATGGACAGTCCCTGACCCTGTAGACCTGTTCCTGGCCTCACTGTCCTCATCCGCTAAGAAGCAGGACAGTTGAATGCAGTCCTGCTACCGAAGGCCAGAAGGGCCATCGCTTTTATCGATCTCAGGCCACCAAGTCTGGCGCATCCGTTGGTCGCAGGTACTGTGTTGAGTCTTGCTCCACCTGTTCCCTCACGGACTCTCCCCCAGGGACCTTTCCCAATGGGAGTTCCACCCGTTTTCCAGGCGAGGAACTCGATGCTCACAGCAGGTGGGAGCTTGCTGGGTGAGTCGGTGCTGAGACCCAAGACCGGTCTGCCTTCCAGCCAGGACATCGGTGGAAGTTGGGAGCTTTCATTGGCTTCCCACATGCCAGAAGTCCTCACCCAGTCTGCACGGCTTGTGTGATCTGGACTCCGAGAGCCTTTGCCCTCTGCCTGTGGACCGTAGTGCGCTCTCTGGGTGTGCTGGATGCGCTTCCCACGACAGGGCGTTTGCTCAGGCTGTTCTCGCTGCGGGGCACGTGGGTCTCTAGCCTGGTGCCTCCTTCGGATCTTAGCCTGCTGGCTTTCCTTCCCTGGCTCCCCAGCTAGACAGAGCATCTTCCATTTGTATCATCTTCTTTGCTGTGTGTGGTGATGGTGGTTTTAACATGATTCTCTCCCCTAATCTGCAAGCTGCAGGAGACAGCCGCCATGTGGCGTTTGCACGTCTCTGGTGCCCACTAATTGCCCGGGACATAGTAGGCCCTCAAGACACATACAAGAAACAGATGAACTAGGCAACTACATGCAGTTTGTGTGGCAAAGTCAGCTGAGTCCTCCAGAAGAGGGACACGGAACGCAGAAGTTTTCCACCCACCCAGCCTCAACGTTCAGCCCAAACACACGTGGTGTTGGTACCTCTAAAGCCTCATTCTTCCCTTCAAAGGTGGCTGATGCTCCACCCTGACTCGGTGATGGCAAAGTGAGACTGACCCAGACTAACTGGTTAAAAATCAGGCGATTGCTGGTTACTAACTCCCTTTGTTCTGCCCTTTCTTCCTCTTCCACTCTCATAAACATTTTCAAAATCTATAAACTGTTAATGAAGAACAAATAAAGTGGGTAACTGCAAAAACTCAGCCTCTGAGACCCCTCTGGCCCAGCCCTGACGTCCTGCTAACTAATCATTTGCAGGCTGCTGGGAAGCTGGAGCCCCCCAGAAAAGTCATCAGATCAGATGGGACGTTTTGATGAGGGACAGTCCTCGGCCACCCATCATTTGTGACGCGGCTTGGGCAGTACCATGGCCCCTTCTTCGCTCTCTGACTTTCTTTCCATTGGTTGCTCCCAAAACTTGATCAAAAGCATGACCCTGAACACAATCCAGCCACTATTTGCAGACCCAGCACCCATATTTGCCCAAACTGCCCCTGGATTTAATAATCTATTTAACAATCGCACCACAGGTGAACAATTGAATCAGAGCGTTCTTTAAACAAATTAAATTTTCATGACACGGAGATGCGCCCCCAGATCAGACTAATAGGCCAGGGTGTTGACAGATGCAAGCTTCTTGAAACCAAGCACTTCAAAGAGAACCCCGTCCCGTAAAATTGAAACCCCATTAAATCGGTGCTTTAGCCTGCTGCTTCTCCTGTAGATCTGAGCCATTCAGGTTGACAGAGGAGTCTGTTTCAGTGAATTAACTAAGTGTCAGCTCCTTTTTAATTGCAGTGACTAATTTTTTCCCATAACAGATGTTAGAGGGAAAGATACTCAACAAATCTACTTGCTCCGGTCACATCTGCGCTGACTGTTTGCCCTGGGCACCAACACCAAAGGCCGGACCCTTCTAGAAATTAGCGTGGTTCTCTTTGTTTCAGCAGGTGCAGGGGCTGCTGCAGCCACTGAGGGTCTGAGAATGTTTTTCCTCTGATGGCCACATATTCACCATCGATTCTGAATGGCCTTTTAAAGCAAGAAGGAAGCTCAGAGGTGCTCCCACCTCAGGCGTCCTCACTGACTGCCTCCAGAATGTACCAAGTGTCCATATGGGCCAGGAACCCAGCCACACAATTGTCTGAGGCTCCCGTGGTGAACCAGACAGGTCCCTGCCTGGTAGGGTCCTCACTGCCTCACTGGGAACAGATCATGGCCATGTTGTGGGGTGAGGGCTCTGATGGGACAAGCCAAGTGCACCGCAGGGGCATGATTAGGGACATGGTGACCCAAGTCTGGTTGGGGCTGTGCGGAGGTTGTAGCTCAGGGAAGGGGTGAGGCATAAACTGGGTCTTGAGGGCAAAGAGAAGCTGGCAAGGTCAAGAAGGGTGTGGCTTGGGCAAGGGCATGGAGGCGCCGAATACTGTGTCATGCTTGTAGACCCGGGAGTCTGGAGAGGGGAGGAGGAGGAGGAGGGTGAGGAGGGTGGAGAGTGCAGGGTTTGGATGCGGAGGCTGCGGAGCGTGGACTCAATCAGTGGGAAATGGGGTCAGATGGATATTTTGGCCCGTGCAGGCCTGGGCCAGCCTGCAGCTGGGGGCCAGGAGATGGGTCCTGAGGCGTGGCCAGCAAGCCCCCCGGGCCCCAGCTCCCCAGCCATCAGCTCCTGCCGCCAGGCTCCTTCCGTCCTGTTATCACGAACAGGGGCACCAAGCCGTTTATCTCATCTTCAAGAGCCTTCTAAAAACAGATTGAGGGGACGCAGCAACTTCAGAGGGCAGCGCTGCCCCGGGCTGCAGACAGCTCATGTCTCTGGCCAGAGCTGGGCCCGGAGGCTGGCAGGGGCCGAGCCACTGCTATCAGGAAGCCCATAAAAATCAAAGGGCTTCTCCCAGAATAGGGACGTGTCTCCAAACTCCAAGAGCCCAGTCCTTGGGATCCAAGCTTCCTTGAGGAGCCCCTACTTCAGTGTAGAAGCTGAAGACCAAGGTCAAGTGTTTGGGGATTGACTCCTGAGTCCACAGAACGAATGGGGGTTATGTGGTCACCGTCAGGGGTGCCACCCAAGGTCAGGACCAGGGGAGCCTAGTGGCTTCTGGGAGAATCAGTCCCTGATCCATTCAGCATGACTCTTTTTCCCTGGAAGCCATGCATATTGGTTCTGGAAGGGAGGCCAGAAAACAATGGGATGCTTTCTGCCGGAGGAGAATTCAAGATGCTCAGGGTTTGCCCATGCTGGAGCCTTCTGTGGTGCCAGCCAGCTTCCTTCTGTCTGATATTGTTGGGGTTTCTGCCTTGCACTCTGCGGTCCTTCCCCGGTGTCCCTGGTTAGTTTGGGTTAATGGAAATCGAGTCAAGATGGGAGGCAAGGGGCCTGGGGCTGGCCCACCAGAGTTGACCTCCCTCCCAGCCCCGGTCCCCAGTGTCTAACTGTGCTGCTGTGAAATTGGGCAGGTTAGCTCCTCTCCCAGAACTTCCTCCTTCCTTGTGACATGGGCAAGGTGACATGGCCTCATCAGACTCTGACTATGGGGACGACATGAGACCTTGTCCGTGCAGTCACCCGGCTGCAGCCTGCACGTCAGCAGAGGCCCTTTCTCCCACCGGTGGGACGCAAGTGCCTCTCATACAGGGGCCTGCAGTTTAACGATGACTAGAGTTCTTTCTAAAGTCACAGCCCACCTGGTGACAGGGTGCTGCATGGTATTCAGGGGACACCCACATCCCACGTGGCTCTCGTATACACCTACTGTGCGGCAGGGTGGGGGCTTTATGGACCAAGACGCTGACATTCTCCCAGTATGCTTAAAATCAGTTTCATCTGTTTCTTCCTACTTTGCTCAAGGTGACGACTAGAAAATTTAAAATTTCCTGTGTGACTATCGTTATATCTCCATTGGATGGTGCTGCCACGCCCTCTTATGTAGCCATGAATGAGGTCCGTCTGCAGTATCGTCGAGGATGCTCTCTGATGTCAACTGACCGATGTATAATGAAGCACACTGTACAGCTAAATGCCTCCCACTACAACGAGGAGGGGGAAGAGAAGCATCTGAACGGGTCCTGGGGGTGGGGGTGGGGGTGGGACCAGACGGTGAACCCAAACGTGGCCCCTGAGCAGCGGTCACTAAGAAACTGTGAGCTTCCGGAACAGTGACCCATCCTGGGGACGGATATGGGCCTAGGGGGAGTCGAGGAGATGGGAATTTGATCTTTGTACTCTTTCTGTAGATTTTAAAATAACAGGCATGGATGCTTTCTGCAACATCTTCCACAGAAATAGATTCTAGAATAGACCGTTGTCACTGACAGGCAGATACCGGTTCTGGAAATTGCATCAGGACGGCTGCCGACGGCTGGCCCTGTTCCCCGGGCTCCCCGGCACTGTCTTTTCCAGAAGGTTACTCTGTGGAGGCAGCTTCATTCCCCGTTTGATGAATGTGTTGTCAATAGCTCCAGCCAACTGAAATAATAGTGGGAGAAAGGTCCTCTCTGCCAAGAACTCGGGACTGGATTGACAGTGGTGGGTGTTTCCTGATGCCGAAGGCAGGTTTCCTATAATTAGAAGCAATTTGCTAGAAAGTTTACCAGGCTCTTCCAAAGCATACAATACGGCAAGTTGTTAAAGGTTTCTTTATTTTTCCTTTCCTTTCGTGACATGTTGCAGACGGGGAGTGTGGAGGACTCCCTTTTCCTCGGCTGGGGCCAAGCTGTGTTTTTTTAGAGGAGCGTGTCTCTGCCAGTCAGTAGAGTGGGAAGGAGAAAACCAACTTTCTGTGTCATGGCAGGGAGGAGCAGGTTCGGAATCGTATTCCAAACATTTTGAAGTTTGAGGCCTTCCCAGCGGTCTCCACGGAGTGACCTTGGCTTCAGCCAAGCAGGATCCAGCGACTGAAATGCACACCGAGACCAGACTCATTGGATTTCTATCCCAGGAAGAAGCAAAGAGGAAATGCGGACTGTATTTCCACAAATTGCGATGCCCATTTCTGGGTTCCAGTGTCAGGCATGGAGGCCAGCGGAGCAGGGCTGGGAGGACCAGCGTCCACGAGCACCAGGGCTTCCCCAGCCCTGTGCCAGCCCCCGGGCCCGTTCTTGGCAGGGCAGCGCCCCCATCATCCCCACCCTGAGCCCAACGGCCCTGCGGTGGGCCCTGTCACGGCTCTCCGTGTGCAGGTCACAGCGAGACCCAGCATGGCTGAGACGTTTTCCCAGAGTTGGGGGCAAAGCTGGGGGGCAAAGCTGGGAGGCAACCCAAGCCTGTACGACTCCCGAACCAGCGCTCTTTCCATGCAGCACATCTGCTGGGCTGTCGGGGCCGGTCTTAAACCAGGGGGAGGCTGGCTCTCCGTGGCAGGGCGTGAGACTCAGAGATTCTCCCAGCGTGGCCTCTAAGAGAGGGAGTCGGGGCAGACGTGACCTCCCTCTGGGGTCCAGGAGCCAGAGGTCTACAGCACTCGAAGGAGCCGCCTCCCTGGGGGCTCCCCTCCAGCTCCCGTTGCCTTCTGTGTGCTGCGACAGAAGCAGTGGTAAAGGGAAAATGAATTAATTAATTAGCCCGTCCGCCTATGCATCATCCATCATCCATCTATCCATCCACTCACCATTCATCATCCATCCATCCATCCACCCATCATCCATCGATGCATCTATCCATCCATCTATCCACCATCCAGCCATCACCCATCCATCTAACTGTTCAATAAGCGCTGTATCGGAGATAGAACAGGCAATAACTGAGGTAATAGCTTTACAGCACAGGAGGCAAACACAAGGCCCGAAGGCCAAATCCAGCCCTCCACCTTGTTTTATCCGGCCTGGCACCTTGTTTCTACCTGGCGGCAGTGCTGAGCTCTCACTAAACTAACTGTTAAGGAGTAACTACATTCATGCAGTCCTAAATTACATTCCGACCTTTGAAGGCAACCGTGAGGCTGATGTGGCCCCCAGTGAAAATGAGTTTGACACCCCTGCTTTACATGCAAACAGATTGTGTTAGGATGATCGGATAACAGGATTTTTTTTCCCATCAATTTTTTTTTTTTTTTAAATCTGGTGGGAACCTTAAAGAAACTGAGGAAGATGGGCAGACAATGCCTGGGCTCAGACACAGAACGACAAATACTGCACAGTCTCTCCCGTAGGCAGGATCCGCAAAAGTCAGATTCGTCTCTCCAGTGAAACCTGCAGAGAGAGCACACACCCAGGGGGCTCTGTGAGGTGGGGGAAAAGTCAGTGAGCCGGATGGGGGTAACCTGTCACCATGAGCATGGATACCCCGACATCACACCCTAATTAGAGGTAATGGTTATTTGTCGATCACACTGCAGCAAAGCCGAGAGGAAGCACAGCCATGGGCATTGGCGAGAGAGTGAGCGAGCTGTGGAGCCGCAGTCTGTCTCTGCTCTGAACCCCCGGGGGGCGCTGTGCCCATTCTCCCCCGTCTCTTCTTCTGCACTGAGAGGGGAGGGGTGTTTATTTCCTTGGTGGAGGCGTGGAATGGATGAGATTTGTGGACCAGAAAGCACTCCCCGTAGGAAGATTTCGGAAATATTTGTTAAACGGATGAAGAAGGAGGAGTTTGTGGAGTGGATTAGGGGGCCCCTGTTACCCTGAATGATGGATCCCAATTGATTCTGCAACCAAATGCCTCTTTTTTTTTCTTCTGTGATTAGATAACAAGTGGATTATCCATCCGCCGGATGGAGGCTGTTAGAAGCTGCCCTGTTGGAGAGGAGGGGAAGGTGTTCCAACCCCTCACCTTAAACCTCTTCATCAAACTGGGCACATTTTCAACCGATGTGCCTTTGAAACTGAGCAAGTTCACTTGACCCGGGAGGTTAAGTGCTGCTGGGGCCCCGCTGAACACTTTGTCCAAGGAATGGAAAAGCTGGGTGGGGTGTGCATGCCTGCCCCGGCCTTAATTTGCTTATGAGATCTCCCTCCCCGCCCCCCAACCCTGGCTGGATGTGGTCGCTGGGGCGCCCGGGGCAGGACGCCTCTCCAGGGCTTGGCTGAGCTTCTTGGCCAGGAAGTACTCATCTGAAATCTTTCAGGGCTCATGGCAAAAGCAATTTAGCAGGTGAGGAAAGTGACAAAGGGTGGAGGTATCCCACAGCACCCGAGTCCCCAGCTGTCCTGGGAGGGCACCACTTCCAAACCTGGGTGGACTCCCAGCAGCCTTCGGGCAGCAAGCTGCACCCCCTTAATGAGGAATCTGATTAAACCGACACCCCAACTGCGTTTCCTTGCACAGCAAGGGGGCTGTGAACTCTTGCAGGCTTTTTTACTGTGAGTCTTTCCTTTTACAAGTGAGTATTCTTGTGTAATTAAGTAAAAACTAAATGCATTTTGCCCTGGCCAGTGTGGCTGAGGGGGTTGGAGCATCATCCTGTAGACCAAAAGGTCTCAGGTTCGATTCCCAGTCAGGGCACATGCCTAGGTTGCGGGTTCAGTTCTCGGTTGAGGACATGCAAGAGGCAACTGATCCATGTTCCTCTCTCCCATCAGTGTTTCTCTCCCTCCCTCCCCCTCTCTCTAAAAATCAATAAACATGTCCTCAGGTGAGGATATAATTATTAGTAATAATAATTAAAATAAAGAAATAATGCATTTTGTTTCAAAAAAGACAGCAATACAATGGGCACAGACTTTTGGGGGAGACCAGGATAGAATGTACAAGAAAGTCTCCCTTTTCCCTCACCATCGATCTTCTGTCCTTTCTCCCTCCCCTTCTTTTTTAATAAATTTTTTATTATTTTTAAAGATTTTATTTATTTATTTCTAGAAGGGGGAGGGGAGGGAGAAAGAGAAGGAAAGAAACATCAGTGTGTGGTTGCCTCTCATACGCCCCCTACTGGGGACGTGGCCTGCAACCCAGGCATGTACCCTGACTGGGAATGGAACCAGTGACCCTTTTGTTTGTAAGCCTGCACTCAACCCACTGAGCCACACCAGCCAGGGCTCTCCCTCCTTTTCTGGTTCCTCACCTGTAAATGAGGGCGAGTCAGAAGGCCCACCTCCCTGGGTCATCGTAAAGGATGGATAAAAGCCTCTTATAAACTCTAAAGCGCTGGACACATCAATCAGAACGGCATTGAAAGGAAACTTCTAGAAGAACAAAAATCATTTGATTTTCCTGCCGGAGCGGGTTGGGTCTATTCCTGCCCACCCCTGCTCCAAGGAGCCAGATTCCCAGGGCTGTAATGCTTTCTTGGCAAGAAAAGAGCAAAGCCCTGCTGAATGAAGAAAACGCTAACGCACCTTCCCGGGTTATTATATCAGGCGAGAAATGCTGTCAGCTGAAGCTGTCTGAATAAATTACTGGCAGTCCGAGGGTGAGGAAATTGAGCTGTGAATGCATTTATATAAGGTATTTATATGTCAGACTCTGCTCCCGCTCTGTATATTTTTCTGGCTTTTAGACATAAGCTATTCCACCAGATTCTGCTTCCCTCAGGAGGCAGTTGTGCAGGTTAGGAAAAGGCCCCAGACAAATTTCCAAATGGAATATAAATTCTTCTATGAGAAAAAAGAATTAAAAGACTCACTAGTGTGAGGCACACATTCAGGGATGTAATTCTTTAAGTTAAATTGTGAAATACTTAAATGCAGCCTTAGGATGCTCTTCTTCTCTCTTGACCTGGTAAACTCCTACACACATGTCAGAGCCCGGATCAAAGCCGCACTTGTCTGTGAACCCTCCTGACCTGCTGCTAATGCTAGTGGACCCGTCCTCAGCGCTCAGACCGCCCTGCATGGCTCTCTCTGTCACAGCACATGGCACCCTGGATATTTCCTTGTCTGCCTCTCGGCAGGTGTTAGGACCTCCCAGAGGGCAGGAGCCACGTCTGGTCTCTGAGGGTGCCGCAGAGCCCAGCACAGGGCTGCCCACGGCGCAGGTGGTAGCTAGTAGTTTAATGAGTGGCATACCTGCACTCATGATAACACACAGGTGAGCACGAGGCAATGGAGGGACATGGCACAGGGAGCTGTGCTGAGGGGGGTCGATGGGCCTCGAGGTGGCTTATAACCTTACATGAAAAGCCAGCAGCACCTGCTTTTACTGGATACACAATACTAAGAAACAACGTATTACGCGCCGTGGGGTTGGGGCGGGGGGTTGATCTTACTGGGTGTGAAGCCAGAGAGTAAGGCAGGAACAGAAACAGCCAACATGGGGCAAAGCCCTGAAGTCCCCATAAATAAAAACTTAAAAAATGGCTTTGTGTGTGCAGCCTCATGGCTGACTGCCTCCACCCCCTGGGTTTGTGTCGCTGGCCCTCAGTTGTCCCCACACGCCCTGCACCAGAAGCATAAGACGCTCTCTCCATTGGTTCCAGGCATGCACACGGGCCGAGTCTGGTGCCAACGCCCCCTGCCCAGGGCAGGCGCTCCCGAAGGGGATGGCGTGGGCTGGGAGCTGCAGGGTGCGGCGCCATGGGGTCAAGGTACGGGCAGTAGCTCTGTATTGACTGATTTATATCTGCTCATAGAAAAAGTCCTGTTAAACACTGTCATTCGTCAAAATGCATAGGACACACCAGCCGTTGCAAGTGAAGTCCCTTAAGTCAAAGAGGAAAGCTCTGTCTCATTCTTCCGACTTCAAAAACAGCAGAGTGGGCCTTGGGCTGGCTGGGTATTCCCTCCCCCTCTCTCTCTCTCTCCCCCTCTCCCCCCACCCCTCCCTGCCCCTTACAGAAGACAGCCTTCCACTCATGCTGGGGAATACAGTTGCTCCCAGGCACGGATTCAAATTTTCCAGCACAAAGAAAATTCTTTCTTATGGTCCCCGTAGAAAATGCCCAGAGAAGGACTCTGGTGGCTTTGTCTTAGGTGACCCTCCTACCTCTCTCATAAGAAGGGGAGCGACTGGGTGGTGGACAGACACGATATTAACCACAATGGTGTCGGATCCAATAGACTTCAGGGAGGATCCTGGAATCGATACTTTTAAAGATTCCACTCTCAGCTGAAAATCACCGGTCTCTGTAACAAATACATTAAACAGATCTGCTGTATCAGGTAATGTGTACACAGATCCCACGGTGGTGAAAGAAACAAGCCTGTCTGCCCCTGTCACTGCTTAGGGGTCAGCCCTTGGGCCAGGCTGAAGGGAGCCCAGCACGAAGAAGCCACTGCTTCCTGAGAGGGACAGACACAGACAAAAATGACCGTGGAGGATACAGTCTCGGTCGGTAGTCCAAGCACACGAAGGAGGGAGCCCTAAGGTGCCCGGGTACTGCAGGAAGTCTTTCCTGAGGGCGGGGGTGTTGGAACTGGGTCTGGAGGGGAAAACAGAAGCTCGCCCCTTCAGTCAGGCAAAGGAAGGGGGCATGTAGCTTCAAGGGGACTGATGTTTGAGAATCCAGGTGGGCCTTACAGCCTAGTCCTGGAGTCTCACTTTTAAGTCCAGCTGCATGAGTTCAAATCCCATTCTTCCCACTTCGCAGGCGCAAGACCTCCAGAGAGACACCCAAGTGAACGCGCCAGGTATGTGTCTTCCTCTCCTTGTTTATAAAATGGGGTTCGCAGCCACGTCCCCGCAGGCTGTTGGGAAGATGGCGCTGGTGGTCTAATAAAATTGGTTCACACCCTAGGGTTTTGAGTCGCACGCACTGAGCCGTGGTTGCCTGGATCATGGCTTAGTGACTGGGATCCCAGATGAGTGGTTGTTCTGATCTCTGTTTGCTGGTGTTAAATACGTGGGTGATGACAGTGCAGATCTCAAGGGTATTTCTAAAGCTTGAGTGGGAAATAATGCGTGGGACATGTTTGCCTCCGATCTGGCCCATGGCACGCACTGAGTCCATGTCACACACCCTGGTGGCATCATGGTCCTCTGCACAGTGCTTAGTGCAATGCTGGCTCATAGTAGGTGTTCAGTTTCTTCCTCCCGGTGAGATGGGCTCAGGGCGAGGAGCTGTCTCTGCAAGATGCTGGAAGAGGCTGGGGCGGGGGACCCTGAACCCAGCCAGTCAGTTGGGGCTGTGTGTCGGGAGGGGAGCTGTCTCCATCCAGGCCAGCTCCTGGCTCTCAGGCCCAGGCCCAGCGGCTAATGAATCGAACGCTGACATGCCAGGGGATTCATTCTGGATGAGAATTAAATTAAAGCCCATTTGGAGAAAGGGCTTCAGTAGACTTGCCTGTTCCCTGTAGAATGACATCCCGGCCCAGGTAACGGACTTGTTGAGCAGTGGGGACAGCATGGGCTTCCCTTCCTCGGGGTGTTTGGGCCCATACCAGGGGGCAGCTGTGTGGTGCTAATGAGCGGCCAGGTCTGCAGGAAGCGACCTGCCCTGGGCACCCCCATGCCCACGGGCCTGATCACTGTCACTTTGCCAGGCCCCTGATGCCTGTGGCCCCTCACACCCTGAGATGCTGAGATGGACAGGAAAGGGGCCTGCCCGAGGTCAGAGTCGGTTTCCAACGAGGGCCTATGGGGTGCCAAGGCTGGGGTTCTTCCACCGGCAAACCGCCAAGAGGCTGGCTGGGGTGAGTGACTCGTAGAGTCGTCAGGTGTTGGGGCTGCGACATCCTAGCCGTGGGACCTGGGGAGCCCAACGATCCCTGTCTGTGACGTGGGAATGGTCACTCCTATTTCAAAGGATCAGGGTGGGAGTTCCATGGCAGGAGGGGCTGCACATGGTGGCGATACCCCGAGAACTCTAACTGCCCTGTACTCTCGGGCACAGACAACTTTATTCAAAATTCCCAGTGGGATGGGGAAGCCAAGAGTAAGGGTAGACAATTAACCTTGAAGGTGACAAGCTGGAAATCCCCCAGGGGGCACCTGGTCCTTGCCGGGCACCTAAGGAGGGCTCAGCGGAATCTTGGCTTAGGAGACACGACAGGCAGGTGAGACAGGGAGCCCCTAGCCTGCAGTGTGAGGCTGCACCCCGGTGTCTGCTGGACCAGGACCTCTCCACGCCCCCCAGTCCTGGACGGGCATAGGGATGTCTTCACGTGCCAACGACCATGTGAATGAAAGCAGTTTGCAGCCTAGGCCTCCGTCCTACAGCTCAGGGGGCGGCTGGGCACACCTCTCCCCACGTCGATGATGTAGGGATGTCACATGGGCTTCATTTGTTTGCTTATTGTTTGTTAGCTGTGTGCTTTGGCACCCATTTTTTCTTTTCATACTACATCTTAAACACGTCTCATGTTATTTGTCATCTCATCTTTTTAAAACTTCTTTATCAAATTTATTGGGGGGACACTCTATGACACATCGTCAGTAAATGGTAGTAGTTGTTGTTTTACATGAGTTACTCCCCTAAGGTTTCACTGCGCGTGTCCCGTTTCTGGAGAGTCCCAAGCAGGTCCTCCTTCCCTTCCGATCGGGAGTGTGTTCTCACGGCTCAGTGCCTTCACCCTCTTCTAGGCCCGAGGGAGAAGTGTACAGGGGTAGGGTGTGTCTGGGTTTTATTTTAATTTTTTAAACTGATTTTAGAGAGTGAGAGGAAGGTGAGGGTTTGCAGGAGGAGACAGAGAGAGGAGAAAGAGAGAGAGGAAGGAAGGAAGGAAGGAAGGAAGGAAGGAAGGAAGGAAGGAAGGAGGAAGGAAGGAAGGAAGGAAGGAAGGAAGGAAGGAAGGAAGGAAGGAAGGAAGGAAACAGAGATTTGTGATTCCACTTACTTAGCACTCATTGGCTGGTTCTTGCCTGTGCCCTGCCTGGAGGTCGAACCCTTGACCCTGGGGTTTCAGGATGATGCTCTAACCAACCTAGCTGCCCAGCCAGGGCGGGCGTGTCTGCTCCTAAATCGAAAGCTTCGGGGCTGAGCGCAGAGAGAACCCAGAGTCCTGGGCAGCCTCTCACGGGGCGACCTCGGCGCTGGGCCCCAGACTGCGGGAGAGAGGGTTGGAGGCTCTGCGGTCGGCGGGCAGACACCGGCCAGGACACAGTCGCCCATCTCAGGCTGGGGGAGGGCGAGTTTAATCTTCTTCAGGAAATCCCCAGGGTGTAAAAAGTCAGGCCCGATATTATAAAACCCCGCTGAGAGGTTTTAATGGGAACGGACATATATCGGGAGCATTTTCTAGCTCCAATTTTCTCATTATAAAAGTGACCGGAGTCTAAGAAACACCCAACACACATTTAATATCTCTAATATGTGGCCGCCTTTTAGCCTCCGGAGAAGGACAGGTATTCATTTTCATAAATTACTTTTTAACTATTTTTTTCAAAGGGGGGTTGGTGAAAGAGAACAGACAAAACAGATGCCTGCAGCCTTTGATCAACCCCACTGCAGACAAGCAGGCTGCCCGCTAGCACCTCCGTGGCCACCGCTTGCCAGGAACAAAATGAATGGGCTTAACTCGGCAATTACGGTGCTGCTGAAGGCCTGTCATCGCAGCCTGGGACCGACCAGCTCGGCCACCTCCAGAATTACAACCAGCGGGCCAGAAAGTTAAACGCCCCTGTGGCCGGCGGCTTCCAGGGGTCCAGAAGCTCTGGGCCAGCCCCCACCCCAACCCAGTCCCTTGCCCCTGGCCCCCCAGCCCTGTCATTATAAATAGAGACAATGAAGACCATGTTCGCTGGCTGGCCCTGGCAGGAGGCAGGGGCTTATCACAGGGCCCTGAGCCGGGGAATGTGGTGGAAGGGAGGGGAGTGCGGAGAGGCTGAAGGTCGGGTTTCTGGATCGTCCTGTGCAGAACAGACCGTCTTCCGGACGCCGGCCCCTTCCTGTGTCAGCTGAGAGCACGCAGGCTGGCCTGCTGGGTGTTGGCATCGGGTGTTACGGACTCTTCTCCAAGGGCACAGGGAAGGCAGGTGTAGACTCAGGCCCCATCCTCAGGCTCTGCCTGAGGTGACTTGCGTGCTTTGTCCCATATACTTGGCCCATCTCTACACATGCCCAGTGCCAGGCACCATGCCAGGCACCGGTTACATAAATGAGGGGCTTTCAAATTGTTGGAATAGAAAATCAAAATCCCTACAAGTTCAGTGACCTGCCCAAGGTCTCCAGGGTTGGGGTGTTGGAGGCAGAGATGGGGTCCAGGTGGGCCCGCCCACATGGGCAGTTACACCCTGATGTGTGTGCCCCTGAGAATCAGGGAACAGGGGTGCCAGGCTGCACCCTGACTCCTGGGGCTGGCCCTGGGGTGAGGTGCTGGGCTTGGGAGCAGAACTTACAGGGGACATAAAAAAAGCTGAGTAATCAAGAGTAATAATATTTTAATTCAACATTTTCCAAAATCAGTGCAAAAAATCCATGATGAACAAAATACCAACTTTCACCATAAAAACAGGGTCAATTTTACAGACTTAGCTGCAGACTCGATCCTGACTTGTCCTGTCACTGCTGACTTTATCTTTTTTTAAATGTTTTAAATATGTATGTTATTGATTACGCTGCTGATTTTTAATTGCTGCGTGAACTTAGGCATCCATTTTCCCTCTCTGGGCCAAGAGGAGCAGAGCAGAGGACAGGCTGGTTTCTGCTGCAGTGTGGGCCCCACCAGGCTCCCACAGACCTGTAGCTGCGAGGCTGGGGAAGGCCTGCGCGGGAGCCCTCGCTCCGAGACCACACCCACATGCCCCAGAATGCACTGGGAACCCCGGTCAACTGCAGGCCTGATGTTGGTGCATTTTCGCCAGGGGTGCTGCTGGGGCTGGGGTGGTTCGAGGGGAGCGTGGCGGCTGGCTTCTCCTGGCACTAGCGACGACAGCCCCTCTCAAAGTCACCAATAGCTCCAGCCTGTCCTCCTGGGATGGCAGCCCCCAGGGTCACAACTCTCCATTCATGTGGCTTTTTTATCCATGCCCCCCCTCATTAGCAGAAATTCTTTTAAGAACAATGACAGGGACCCTGGGGAGCCATTGCAGTTCGTTGCCAAAGTTCTTCTGACATTTACTCATTGTTTTATTACATTTCTGATCCTGTCATCTCCCACACATCAGGGCAACAGGGCAGTTCCAGCCGCTCATTCATCTGCTCATTTGCATGCACAGTTACTGATGCCTGCATGGGACAGACATTCATTGAGCACCATCTGGGTGAACCTCACCCTGCCAGGCAATCACCCATCAAGCCGCTCCTGATCCATCAGCGCCAGCGCGTGCCACCTGCCTGCTGCCTGCCAGGGGCACGCGGCTTGGGTTTACACTGCAGACCAGGCTGGAGACACGCTGCCGGCCTTGCAGAGCTGGGGACAGGCTCGGGAACACTGACACGGACCAAAAAGAAATAAGAAAGCCACAGCCACCATCTTGTGACAGTTCACGGAAAGTGTCAACGTGACCTGACGGGAGGGGGGGCCCGGATGTTTGGTTACACCTGATTTCTAGGTGTGTCTGTGAAGGTGCTTTGGGATGGGATTAGCGTTCAAATCGGCGGACTAGGAGTAAAGCAGACTGCGCTCCCCAGTGTGGGGGGCCCGTGCCATCAGGCGGGGGCCTGGGTATGGAGGCAGAGGAAGGGATCTGTCTGACAGCTGAGCCGAGACCACGATCTTCTCCTCTGTCGGGACTGACACCAGCGGCCCTCCTGGTTCTCAGGCCTTCGGACTCCAGGTGAAGCCAAACCTCGGGCTTTCCCGGGTCTCCAGGTGGCCGGCAACAGGTCACAGGAGGCGTCCGTAACCACGTGAGTCAGTGCCACACAAAGAGTCTCTTTACGTGTGTAAGTGGGATATGTATGTGTGTGCGTGTCTGTTATGTCAGTTCTGCTGCCAAAGAACCCTGTACAACGCCAACTCTGAGGACAGCTAGGAGCAAAAGACACACAGAGCTTTTGAAAGCATGTGGTGGGAGGACCCAGCCAGTCCTGGGGGTCCAGGGAGGCTTCCGAGGGAAGTGCAAATGGAGCTGGGATGTTAGAGACGGCCAGTGGTTAAGTAGGCGCAGAGAGGGAGGGAAGGACATTCGGGGCAGAGAATAGCATGTGCAAAGGTCCTGCGGTAAGGAGGCAGGTGGGTTTGAGATCCTGGAAGAAGCCTTGGGTGGCTGGAGTGCAGGAGGCAGAGGGGCCCGCCCGTGTGGAATGAGACCGGAGACATCCGTGGAGACTGAGGTCACACGGGACCTCGCCGGCTACGTTGAGGAGTTGCCTCTCGACGTCATCATCCTGGCTGCACTGGCTGTCACTTTATTGCTGTTACCACAGTTTTTCAGAAGTCACAAATTAGGCCCAAAGAGGTGTATTCCTTTGTCCATTAACCATTAGGGAGCACCTACTGTGCACCGGGCGCTGTCCAGGGTCCTCGGGAGATGGCTGGGAGTGGGACAGCCTGGGCCTCACGGCTGCGGAGCTGCACACAGGCACACACGCTCCAGTGCCAGGGGCAGGATGGCGACTCGGCTCCGCTGTCCCGAAGGCTTTGCTGCTCACCCACGCTTCAGCTTCCTGGGCCCGACATGGGGAGGAGAGAGGTGCAGCGCCCTCCCCGTCGAGTGCTGAGAGTCTGGGAGAGAACAAGGGGGTGTGAAGCTTTGCCCCTGTGGTTTGTTCACTGGGGCAGCCCCTGCCCCCAGCCCCCAAGTGGTGTCACAGGCCAATCCCAAATCTTCAACAAGGCAGGCTGACACCGAGGAGCCGGGCTGTGGCCTTGGCCGGGAGTGACAAAGGGGAGCTCCTTCGGCCTTCAGCTGTTGGGTCAAATCTTGACAACCCCCTATCCCATTTCCATTTTTGCAGATTAAAAATGGTCACAAATTCTTAGCTGCTCTTTTCTTCATGAAGCGGATGCTACTTGCCCTCTTCCTTCCTCTGGGCTTACCTTGTGACTTCGGTCAGCGAGGTCCAGGTGGCCTCAGTGACCAATGCCAGCCTTGTCCCAATGCTCTGGGATGCAGCATCTTGGGGTGAAGAGGCTCAGCTGGCCACTGGGTGATGGGGCAGGACACAGCGGGGGGGGGGCAGGACCCCAGGGATCCCATGGGCACCCCGGCCAGGCCAGCAGAGGATCTGCCCGGTGAATACACACACTCGTGAGAAAGAGCCGATCACTGTGTTTCCCACCACTAAGTTTTGGGGTGCTTTCTTGTTCGTCAGGGGATAACGAACGTGCCAGGGAGAAATGGAATGAGTGACTCGTGGACAGCGACAAGTTGCTCTCCCTCAGCCCCCACCCCCTGTTCTTCGGCTACGTGCACCCCCGTCTCCACGGAGCTGGCTCACCAGCCAGACAGGGAGGAGAAAGGAAGGAGACACCTGGCGCAGCTGCTACTTACATCACCCGGGTGCTGTTGTGTTTTGTGTCGCACGCACAGTTTCACAGGAGTTAGTGACATTTTAAAGTAAACACTAGTCCCCGACCCCAGGGCCGTCACACCCCCTGTGTCTGCCAGGACCCCTCCCGGCAGGACGTGGTGAAGGTACCCGGATTCCGAAAAGAAAACACACTGTGACTTTCCTGCATTCTGGGGAAGGAGAGGGATCCTGCAGAGAAAGACGCCTGCCCCTCCCACGTTTGGGCAGCAGAAGTGTACACCTCTGCTCTCATCTCTCAGCAAACGCACGGAAACTCGGTTGTCGCCCCCGTCCCACTGTCCCCAGGTTGATCGCTCGTCGACGATGACGACATTCCGGGCACGTTCCCCATCTTCCTCCAGGGAACCCACAGGTTCCTCTGGCCCGTGCGAGAAGTGGGGACAGGAGAGCCACGGCTGGGACAGCAGGTCGTCAGGACGCCATGAGCAGAGCCACTGCAGCAGGAGGGTGGCTGCACGGGGACAATGGAAACCAGTGCGTGCAGGGACCACGCTGGTGGCTCCTGCTTCTCTAAGGGGACAGTGGCTGCAGTAAGGCCACGGCGATTCCTTCTCGAGTGCCCGTTTGAGGCTGATGGTCTCAGGGGCCTCGAGGGGCTCAGCGAAGGGCGAGGGCCTTTGACCCTTAGCTTGGGCAGGAAAACCGCACAGGGCAGGTGGGTTGCTCCACAAGGAAAGAAGATGGAGGAAAAGGAAACAGGGCCAAAGGGAGGGAATGGAGAGAGAATGGGAGAAAGAAAAGGCGGGTGGGTACCACACGCTAGGTCAGGTGCCTCACTAAGTAGCCCAATGACATGCGAGTAAGATATGTTCACCTGCCTTTTGCAGGTTAGGGAAGCGGCTACTCCGGTAGGCAAGACCACCTGTTTGTACAGGCACAGTGAAGCTCTAGATTCAGAACTGGCAACTCCAAATGGAACATTCTGCCCGCCACCACAACAGCAGCAGACATTCGCCCAGTTAGTGATGCATTACTTGGCCAGAAAATGACTCAGACTCCCTGAGGCCTAACCTTGGCCTTGACTGCATCTCAGCTGGGTCGGCCACCCCTCCAGGCAAACACAGACCTCCAGGGGCCCTCAGCCTCTCCCACAAGTCTTCTCATCTTCCACCCCAGCCACCTCTCCAGGTCCCCCGTCACCACATCTGTGATAGAGTCCTGGCCCCACACTGGCTCTCTGGGTGCTCCGCAGGGAGCCCCAGGACAAAGCCATCCCTCAGCTCTGTCACCAGCTCCTGGGAGCTCAGGGCAGGGTACGGGGCTGAGCAGGCAGGACGGTTCTCCAGACAGGCCCTGGGGACCCTGGCCCTGCCTTCCCCAGCCTCAGTGCCAAAGTCACTTCATTATCCTCCTCCGGTCACAAGCGTCCAACCAAAAACCTCACAAAACTGACCCTGGGAATGCGCCCGGGGCCCTTCCGGACAGGCCCAGGCTTGTCTGGGCCCCGGGCTGCACTGGGTCCCCGTGCTCCCGTTCCGTGCAGGAAACAATTTCCCTCCTATGCCCACACGTGAGCTTCAGAATAATCCCAGGAGGCTGGCAGGAAGCATAGTTCCTTCTCCTTTGTAAACAGGGAGGTCGAGCTTTGAGGGGCCCCACGGTGGGGAGGTGGGGACAGGGGCTCAGGATTGGACCCCCAGTTGGGCTGTGGTCACCAGCATGAGCCTGGAGTCAGGGGACTGTTCCAAGCCCCTTAGCAAGTGCCTCTACCTCCCCCTTAGTCTTCCCGTCTGTAGCTCGGGCGGAAACCCTGCCTGCCTCTCAGGGCTGCCGTGAGGACCCAGCGGGACAGAGCGCTGCGCCAGGGGCCAGGCACTGCCGCCTGCCAGCAGCTGGGCACACAGGTGGGCCAGAGACCACCTCCCAACCAAAATGCAAAGCTTTGAAGGGCCACTCATCCTTCGTTAGAGAAAATGCTCCATGACCCAACTTGATCCCTGTGCTGTAAAAATGGGTGTGAAACATAGATCTTATTCCACCGGGTTCTCACAAGGATTAGACAAGGATGAACTGACAGCTTCTTTGGGAACAAGACAAGCTAATCAGCCGTCATTGTCATTGCCATCCTGGTGCCTTCCAGGCGTGGACTCTTAGGGAAGGTTCTCCCAAACACAGAAGGTAAACAGACCCGGACCCAGGACAGAGCTCCCATTTTACAGCTGAGGGAACTGAGGCTCAGAGGTGCTCAGAACTCATGCTTGCTCACTGGGAGCAGATAACCAGCCTTTTTGATCATCCTCCGCCAGGCTTGTATTAAAAACTGAGGCATGGGCCCTAGCTGGGGTGGCTCAGTGGATTGAGTGCCAGCTTGCAAACCACAGGGTCCCTGGTTCTATTCCCAGTCAGGGCACATGCCTGGGTTGCAGGCCAGGTCCCCAGTAGGAGGTGCCCGAGAGGCAACCACACACTGATGTTTCTCTCCCTCCCTTTGTCCCTCCCTTCCCCTCTCTCTAAAAATAAATAAATAAAATCTTTAAGAAAAGGAAAAAACTGAGGCACGGGTTAGAAAGAGGTGAAAAAAATAAATGGTCCAGGGGTGACATTGAGAACTTCTCCAAATGCAAGGCCAGTTGGAGGCCCCTCAGAAGGGACTGGTAAGGACCGCAAGGACAGGTCTGAGCCTCACCAGCCCAGTTATAACCAGGTACCTGTAGGCCGCCCGCCAGCCGTCCCTAGCCCCAGGCCCCCACCCCACGGATCCTCACCTGTCCCAGGTGGGTTAACTAAGGCGACTGCTGCCTGGATGGCGGCCTCCCGGTCAGACAGTGGCGCCCTCTGCTGGCAGCTCAACGCAACAACCATCAGTCGCAATTACAGGCAAAGCTGGGCTGCCTGGGAAGTGCCAAGTGTAACTATATGAACAGTTCTTAAACTTTGGTTCTCGTTCCTGAAAACACTTTTTATAATTTTATTTGTTATTTATTAGTTTTTGTTAATGTGCAGTTTTTATTATTGTTGTTGTATATGTCTGTTAAGTTGATCACTATTTACTGGATTAGAAATTAAAATGGATACGCTTATAAAATATTTTAACTCATTTTAAGACCATTACACTTAACATATTTCTATGAAAAATAATTGTATTTTTTGAAACAAAAACATTTAGAGGAAGAGTGGCATCGTTTCTTTTGGGCAAATCTCTTCCATGTCTGGCCTAACAGAAGACAGCTGGGTCTGCATGTCTGCCTCGCGTTCCGTCTGCTGAGATGGATCGGCTGAAGCCTGCAGAGACAATCTGCCATCCCCAAAATACGCAGTTGGAAAAGGGAGGAGCATTTAATAGCCTTTTCCAGATCATTGTGAATATTCTTCTGTGATGTAAGGCCCCAAATGGGCAGGCGGCCTACGGGCCCCTGGTTATAACTGGGACAAACGGTCCTTTCTCAAGGGTTAGCAGTTTTCTGAAACCTGAAAACATACCAGGGAATTTTTTTCCTTCTGTTACATGAAAACCCAGTGTTCTCCCTCGGATGGCCCTGCACTCAGGCCTGCCTGTGAACATTACACGTTCATCATTTGGGAAACGTAAGTTCAGAGTCACGCGGATCTTTCAAATCCCAGTGCAATTTCACTTAAAAAACATCAGAAGGTCACGTTTGCTAACATTCCCATATGTCTTAGCAAAAGTGTTTAATTATTGGAAAACTGTCAACCTCCTGGTAGTAGATATAAAATGTCCCCAATTCTGATTTTCTCTGGCAAGATCAGATTACACCATTGGTAACAAATATTGTCATTTTTTCCCCTTTAAAGTGACAAGCTCACTAGATCTGCTTTCAAGAACATGTCCACCAGATACTGAAGTCTGAAGTCAGGCTTTCAGATGAAATGGTAGTCGGTGAAAAAGTGCTGCTTTAGCCCCAAAACGTGCACAACTGCTTGTCCTCCACACAGCTCTGTTTGAGCAGAAGGTGACAGTCCATGCCTGCTTCCCATGCCATCACACAGAGTACAAAGAAGTTGTTTTACAAGGGTTGCAATGTAATACAATTCATAATTTATACTTCATCCAGGACATTCTTAAGTTAAACAGTTTTGGGTTTTTTTGTTTTTGGCTTTTGTACTGTGGGCGCGTGGTGGTGGCCGCAGACACAAGGACGAGGACAGTGGTTTGGGGCCGCCCCCTCGGCTCCTGATGCAGCCCCATGGTCTCACAGTGGGCCCCTTTGCACCCTTGGTACAGGCGTCGGCATGGCGAGACAGGCAAATAATATCTTAGCCTCGTCATACAAGGAGTTTGAACTCTGGAGCCTCTTGAAAGGAAGCTGGGGCGCCCCTGGGGCAGCAGACCACACCGTCAGAACCTTATTGTCAGAACCAGTAAGGCACCAATAAAAAGGAGTCAAGAAATGGGAACAGCAGGGGAGTGGGGGTGTGGACAAGGTCTTCCTTTGCCTTCCTGCAGCAGACAGCATGGAGGTGTGTGAGATCATGGAAAATATTTATCAGTCTCTGCCCCACCCCCCGCCCCAGTTCCTGACACCAGCTCCTGAAACCCCTGTAATCTCTTGTTCTGACAGGTGACTCTGGGTGGGGTCCCAAATGGTGGCTGCTCAGCAGAGAGGCTGGGGCATGAGGAGAAGCTTGGAATCTCCAGCCCACCTCCTCCATTCTCCAGAGAAGGGAGGAAGGGCTGAAAATGGAGTTCAGGACTGATCACCGGGTGGTGACCACATGGGGGTGTGGGGAGTGGGGTGTCCTGGGCGGCGTGGAAGCTCCACTCCTGGAAGCTACTTGTTAAACCTTTATCAAGGGCTGGAAAGGGGAACAGCCACGGTCTCCAGAAGCCCCCACTCAAACACCTGCTTACTCCTCGCACCAAGCAGCGCCTGGGCACTGATTAATTTTCTAGCACCCGGGAGACCTTTCAGCTCCAATTATCCGGGACCTCTGGCTCTTCCCACGAAACGCCAGCCGTCTACTCCCTCAGCTGAGCCAAAGCACGAAGGGCTATGCTGCATCTCCGCCACTGGAGGGCAGTGTTGCTACAGCCAAGGCGCTCCGACAGCCTTAAGCGGCCTTGGGGCTCCCAAGCTCTGCATTAAGCCTGCAGCTTCTCAGCCCCTCGAGGCCAAGGCACCCTCCCCTGAGGATGGGTGAGGGGAGCAAATGAGGACCCAAACTTTTTAGAGCCCTTAAACCCAGAGCGTTGATTTCATGTTGGAAATAAGAATAGCCACCCGGCATGTTACAATTTAAGCCATTTGGCTCCACTTTCAAGCCCTGGGACAAGCCACTGTGTTACTGTGAGCCTTGGTTTCCTTACCCATTAGGCAAGCAGGATGACAGTGTCGACTTCAGAGGGCTTTGGGATGATGAAATGACATTCTATGTAAAGAGCTTGGCCTGGTGCCTGGCACAAGGTGAGCTCAGAGACATCAGCTATTGTCACTGTTATAGTTTCTGGGGGTTCTGCGTGGCCTCATCCCAATCTTGAGCTGAGCCTCTGAGCTG
This sequence comes from Anoura caudifer, assembly GCA_004027475.1. Taxonomy (NCBI): domain Eukaryota; kingdom Metazoa; phylum Chordata; class Mammalia; order Chiroptera; family Phyllostomidae; genus Anoura; species Anoura caudifer. The sequence continues at coordinate 111,964 of PVKU01000901.1, read as the reverse complement.
TGGGCTGTTATTCTGCATTTTACGGAGTATAACACTGAGGGATGTAGAAGGGAAGTGATTGTCCCAAGGCTGCACAGTGAGTGGGGGACAAGCAGGGACTCCAATCTGGTCCACAAGCAGCCGCAAGCCTCCTTTCTGGCTCAGTACAGCACAGCAGAGGCCGCAGAGAGAAGAGAGCCCACAGCCTGCTCCCGGGCCCCACCCACAGCCCTGCCTCCACTGCGTGCTGGGGGGCCAGGGGGCGGGGACTGAGCTCAGGTTCCCCTGTCTGAGCCGGAGGCTTTCCTTGGGAAATGAGACCCGCCCTCACAACGTATTGGCAGGTTCGGGGCCAGTGAGGGTGGAGTGCTTCAGGAGAAAGGGGCCATCAGCTGTGTCTTCATTGGACTCCCATTGATTGTGCTCCAAACGTTTGCAAGGCCTGGGGAACAGTGCAGGGCAAACCCCCAGGTGTTGCCCTGATGGGCTCACAGCCTGGAGAGGGTGGGTGGGGCTTCAGTTTCCTCCTCTGGGCTCAAGCATGGCTGCCTGGCATTTATGGGGGTAGGCAAGGCACCTCTCAACACCCCCTCCTCCCGTCCTCCCCATCGCAGGCACCTGTGTTGACATCCTAACTCTCACTACCTCAGCATGGGACTGTATTTGGAGACGGGGTCTTTAGAGAGACAAGTTAAAACTGGGCCATTAGGGCAGGCCCTAATCCAATATGATGGGTCCCCTTATAACAAGAGGAAATCAGACGCAGACCTACGGAAGGAAGGCCAAAGGAACACGCAGGGAGAGGACAGCCACCTGCGAGCCAAGGAGCGAGGCCTCAGAAGAAACCCAGCCCGCCAACATCTTTATTCAGGGTCTGAGCGGGCCTAGGCGGAGCTGGAGCGGGAAACAAAGGGGCTGCTCCTGTCCTGGCGCGGCAGCAGCTGCCGCCAGGGGGCAGCGTGCGCTCGCGGGCTCCACGCGCCTTTGTCCCTGAGAGCGCCCTGCGCGCCCCTCCCCAGGCCCTGCGCGCACCCGGCTCACAGGACAGCCCCCCATGCTCGTCCCGCCGTCCCTCGCAGACCCCCGCCCTCCCTTCCAGCTGCCGGCACATTGGATGGCTTCTCATCCCTCGGGGCCTGGCTCCAAGGTCTTTCCGCGGTTCCCGCTTCATGGAGCCTTCCCGTGTTGCCTGCACACACGGATGGAGGCTCTCCGGCGGTGACAGCACCTTCCTGAGGGCCATGCTGGGCGAACGAAGAGCCAGCGTCCCCGTTCCGACCACAGTGAGCCCAGAGGCCCTTCCTCTGAAGAAATCCGGAGGCTGCGGGGGCTCCTGGACACTCCCTCCCCACCCTGCAGCCGCCAAGGCCTGTCTGTCCCCACGCTGCGCACACGGGACGGTGAAGGTCTGTTTAGGGGCAGAGACCCCCTCAGCCAGTCCCATGTCCGAGCGGCCCCTGTGCTCCTGCCCACCTTGGCTCCTGGTGGTCAAGCCTCATGTGGGTTCCCTGGGGTGCTGGCACCGGGAGACCCCCACAGCGGCCCCTCCTCCTGCAGTTGGCCGTTTCTCCCTGAGGAAGGGGTTCCCTGGGCGGAGAGTCCTTCACAGACCCCGGGGGAGCCCCACACTGGAAGGAAGGTCACCGGGCAATCGACAGCAGGCACCTCAACCCAGGCAGGCTGTCTCCAAAGGGGCGCCGAATCGGAGTTCGCTCCCACCCCACGTCCCCACTGCCCCATGGTCCCCACGGTCCCCATCATCCCCATGTGACAGATGAGGACTCCCAGGCTCAGAATGGGGACCAGTGTGGAAAAGAAGGAACATTTCCTATGTAGGTAAATCGAGACGTCTACCCACGTGTATTTGGTTAGTGCTCACAAACATGAAATAATAAAAATTTGTATTGTAAACACTTTGCATGTTTTACTAACAGAAAGAACTAAAAGAGCCGACTTCATAAAAAGCATCTCGTGCGTGAACCACATGGAAAGGAAGGTGACAGAAGAAAGGGACTTGGGGCATTTCTGTTGCTGTTCTCCAGGGTGGGTAGCCTTGCTGGCTGGGGCCCTTGAGACCCAGGGATGCTGTCTCCTTGGGACAGGACGATCCTGCCCAGCATGGAGATGGGGGTGGGGCAAAGTCACAGACCTCTGACCAATGGACCCTGAACTTGGATTTTGTCCTGTGGGTCATGGTGGGTTTGGAGGGCAGAGCTCAGATTTGCATTTCAGGGAAGGTTGGAGGAATGAGGGGGAGGGGGAGATCCTGGAGGCTGGGTGAGGGGAAGTGTGGGGGGCAGGAACTGAGCCTGGCTGAAGACCAAGGACCTGCCCAGTGTCCCCATGTGTGCCCATTATGGGTCATGGGTCATGGTGTCCTCCCCCCCGAAGACCCAACTCCCCGCTCCCTGGGATTTGGGGTGACCTCACCCAGCTTGCTCTCAAATCCCAGCTCCTGCCCCTTCCTGTTCATTTTCTATAAGACACCAGGATTTATTTATTTATTTTATTTATTTTTAGAGACAAGGAAGGGAAGGTAAAAGAGAGGAGAGAAACATCAGTGTGTGGTTGCCTCTCAAGCGCCCCCTACTGGGGACCTGGCCTGCAACCCAGGCATGTGCCCTGACTGGGAATTGAACCAGGGATCCTTTAGTTCGCATCCTGTGCTCAATCCACTGAGCTACATCAGCCAGGGTTAAAACACTAGGATTCAACCATTTCATTCTCAAGGAGTTTGTAGGAGCAGCAGTGGAGATGAATGCATGCCTTCCACTTTCTGGTCCTCTGTGTCACCATCAGGGCTGTGGGCACAGGTCAGCTTCCTGCAGAGGCTCAAGTTGGGGAGAAAGCCAGCCCGCCCATCCCCCGACTTTTGACACCTGGCCCCCCATCTGTGTGGATGTCTGTTGTGTTAAGCCACCCAGTGCGTGGCGACTCACAGCCCTGTGCATGAGGAAGGTGCTCTGACTGTCCTCCAGCTCCACATCAGGACAGGGAGGCTGGGGAAAATGGCACCTTGTTCATGGTCACCAGGTCCTCCAGACACTGGCCATGACAGGCCCGGCATGCAGACACGTGGGGAAGGTAGGGGAGGAGGCCCAGGAGTGCTGGGGAGACAGGCTGGGAGCTGAGACAGGGCACTGCCACCAAGGGGAAGCCACACTGATCATCCTTAGAAGCACCTGGAGCCACCTGGACGTGCTGAAGTGTGACCTCAGAGAAGGAACAAAATGTGTTCAGCCCCGAGAATGCCGCTGGGCAGAAGCAGAGCTGCCTGTGGACAAGGCCTGCAGATGATGCGGCCGTGCACCCAAGGGTGCTGGGTTGCTGGGAGAATTTTCCGTCTATTCTCTGAAGTTTCTCTGATGTTATGTTACTTTTACTTATTTATTTTCTGGGAGTGAAAACACGCAGAGGAACCTACCCCCTGCCCCCAACGGGACAAAGACCGGAATGGCAGTAAAACTGAAGCCCGGCGCTCAGCTCTCTCCACCGGCTCTGTGCCTCTGCTGCCCATTCCCTTGTCCCAGAAGCCTCTGCTCTGCAGGAGCCAAGCCCACCGTCCAGTCAGGGAAGAATAAAAGGAAGAGTGTTCAAGCCTCCTGCTGATGTGCTCGCATCACAGTCCCCTGCAGCACCCAGGACTCTGTGCAGCGGGGCTAGGGGTGGGGGAGGCACCGCAGGGTGGGGTGAGGGAGCAGAGACTGCGTTTGCAGTGTGCCTGTAGCTGTTAGCTACTCCTTCGCCTTGCCAGGTGAGCTCATCGGCCAGGTGCTGGGAGCTCGTGGCTGAGGCCCTGTCACCTCGTGGGAGGGGTGGGCAGTGCGATGCTCTGGGGTCAGAGGCCCCAGCTGAGGGCCAGGGTCTTGAAGGCTGTGCCAATGTCTTTCAGAGGGTGTGAGATGGGGCACGTTCGCGTCTCTGGTCCCTCGTTCATCTCACTCTACTGACAACTGTGCATAGAGCACATGCTGACATCACCATCATCATCTTCATCATGGGACTAAATGAGGAGGTGGCAAACGTTGTATTAAAGGACCAGATAGTGACTATCTTAGGGCTGGTGGGCCATTTGGTCTCTGTCGCAGCTCCTCAACTCTGTCTTTGCAGCCCTGCCCCGAAGCCACAGACAATCTGTGGTGACAGAGCTGCTTACGCTCCAGTGACACTTGATTGACAAAAATAGGCAGGTGGTCACTCCTGATCCGCACAGGATTCAGAAACAGCATTTGCCTCTCTGCGTTCGGACTCAACGGCCAGGCTGCCTTCCATCACAGGACACAACACAGGCCACGGTCCCCTTGCTCTGGAACCGCAGCTCGGGCCACCGCTGGCACACACGCGGAAGTGGAGACCCCAGCGATTCCAGGTACCCCTCCCCTCACTTCCACAGCCACTGCCTCTCTGTCCATCCTCTTAAGAGAAAAAAAAAAAAAAAAAACTGAGAGGATTTGTGGGGCTGGGAGATAGCCAACTAGGATGCAAGATTAAAAAGAAAAGAGCTTTCGAGAAGCATCTTCTCTCTCCTGGTGAAGCTGCCCCCTTTCAGTCATTTCAGAGGCTCTGAAGGTTTGAGGTCAGGGAACGCTAAGATCTCCAAACCTCCAGGCAGAGACGTTTTCTGACACGGTGGCCCTGGCCCTGCCTGACTTCCCAGAATAGCCGAGGACAGCTGCCAGGATGTCTTCTGTGTAAGTTAAGTGACTTTGGTGACCCTTGCTAACGGTGATGTCCTGGGGCCACGAAAGGGGCAGGGGCAGCTGTGGGTATGAACTGCAGACCCCCCACAGGCGCGGCCTTAGGCAGCCACTGTGCCCCTTAGCCCATTTTCATGTGAACACAATGGGTGGGTGATACTTGCCCCCAGAGGGTGGTCACGAGTATCCTGCGAGAGAGAAATACACGTCAGGTCACATTTTCTTAAATATTCTGAACTCTGGGCCATAACGCCCAGAGCTGAGCATTTTCTCCATGTCTGCTTTCAGCTGTGTGTCATTGGGACTTGCTTTTGTGTCTTCCGTCACCATCTCGGGCAGGTGATGGATACTCCTGAGCTCCCCATCTCTGGGTCCAGCCCAGCTGGCTTTCCTTTGATTTCTCTTCCCCATAAAGCCACTGAGCGTCCTCATTTGTTCATTCAGCAAGAGCCGCCGGCCTCTGCTCCACGCCACACTGCACAGAAGGGAAATGGGCAGGTTTGCTGCCATCTCGGAGCTCGGGCCTGGGAGGGCAGTGACACGGGGCCAGCTGACCAAGGCCCTGAGACAGACAAGGTGAGAGCACCCTCAAAGGGTTCCCACAAAGGGCAGGATGGGTACCCACCCCCACGGCTGTCCCTCCTGGGCTACAGAAGATGCGAAGGCAAAGAAGAGGAGATCGTTGGAACTTGGAGCCTTCCGCTGAGCGAGCAGTGCAGGGGCCTCATCCCTCCCTTCTCCTGGGCCCTGAACCTGAGCAGTCTTCCAGCACCTTCCACACAGAGGCCATCAAAGCCCCTCAGTGTTGGCCAGAGAAGCAGTGAGGATCAGAGGCCGAGGAGGACGAGCACAGTGGGCAGATATCTGTCCTCACTGCCCTCTCCCACCTCTTTCTTGACCTTAGAGGCGCGGCAGACAGGAAGTGTCCCCAGACGGATGGCCACAGCTCACTGTCCTGCAGGGTCAGAGAGTGGAGAAGGCGCCACAGGGCAGGTCTCTCTCTCTCTCTAACTCCAAGTCAGGACCCCTGGCCCCAGGAGGGAGGGGTCATGGACCCCCAAGGGTTGGGCCTCCGAGATTCCAGCCTGGCCAGTGATAAAGAAAATCAAGGACAGAAGGAGGGGATAGGACTTAAGTCAGAGAAGAAACTGTCATTGTAAACAGCTGACACTGGACTTCGAAGAACCCACGGCATCTGGAAAGCTCTGCACATCGGCCGAGCAGGTGACAGACAGTGACGTTCGAACCCCAGCAGAGATGCGGGTGTGAGTCAGGAGCAACGTGGTGGCCAGGTCAGGGAAGCCGACCCAAACCGCAGGAAAGAGAAGAAGGGTTTAGCCCTCCCTTAGGTGGGCAAAACCATGGGTTCACCCTTGAAGGGGCCAATGCCCCCCCTTCAGCCTTCCACCTGTCTGTCTGTATCCGTCTGTCTCTATCTGTCCTCTCTCCCTCTGCTTTTCCTGGCGTGACGATCTCATATGTACATCTCTTTGTTTATTTACCTGTTCAGCAGTGCTCCACAACCCCATGGGGGTCTGTATCGGTTTCCTATGGCTGCTGTAACCAGTCACCACATGTTTGCTGGCTGCGCACGGCACCCATCTGTTCTCTTACGGTTCAGAGGTCAGAGGGCCCACGTGCAACTCGCTGGGCTAAGATCAAGGTCTTGTTAGGGCTTACGTTCCTCCGGAGCAGGTGTGTCTGACCTTTGGGTGTCTCTGGGCCGCTCTGGAAGAAGAGGAGTTGTCTTGGCCACATATCAAGTATACTATAATACATAATCACAACCAAATCTCACAATGGTTAAATAAAGTTATGATTTTGTGTTGGGCCGTCCTGGGCCCCATGTGACATTTGGACCGAGGGTTGGACACCCTGGCCTGGAGACTCTGCAGAAGAACCTTCTCCTCGCCCCGCCCAGCCTGCAGGGGCCTCCTGCTTCGCTCGGCTGTGGTTGCTCCTCCCTCTTCAGAGGTACCTCCCTGACATGGACCCTTCTGCCTCCTTCTTCCACATTTAAGGACTCGTGATGAGACAGGGCCCACCTAGATAACCCAGGGTCATCTCCCCATTGCCAGGTCAGCTGATTAGCACCCTTCCTTCCCTCTGCGACCTTCACTCCCCGTTGCTACGAGAGGCAGCGTATTAGCAGGTCCTGGAGATCAGGATCTGGACACCTTCAGGGGCCATCGTCCTACCTGTCACCGTGTCTGAGAGGACAGAGGGCTTGACTTCAGGGTGACAATGGGTTTGTTAAAACTCTCTTCAATTAAATCCATTTGCCCAAACTTCAGGTAGTGCTCTGTTAAGATGGCCAAGCCAGACGACCAACCCACCCCCTTCCTGAAGGCAGGCAGGCGCCGGGGAGAGAGAGGCACCCCAACCAGCACCGTCTGCCCAACTTCCCACCACGGGGAGAGTCAAGGGGGCGGAAAGTGACCAAGAGTGCCCCGGGATTGTTGCCCCACCAGGCAACAACATAAGCAGGGAGTAAATGTTCCTTTTCCATTCCTACTGAGGTTTTGATACAAGGGGATTCGTTTCAGTGGTGCAGAGAGAGCCTGACTTTGACATCTGGGGAGGGGCAGGTACGCACTGCAGGGCACCGGTTCTAACTAGAGGGCAGCTGGTGCCTGTACTGTGTGCCTAGGTGTGTGTATGGGGGGTGCATTTCTGACATGGCTTCTGTGACCCCCACCACCTGAGTGTCACACCCTGTGTAATCACCCCATTGAGTACAGGCTGGACCTAGTGACTTATTTCTAATGATCGGAACACATAGAAAAAGTGATAGAGTATTGCTTCTAAGATATGATTACACAAAACCACGACTTCCATCTGCCCCCTCCCTCCCTCCCTCCATCTCTCTCCACCACCCTCTCTCTCTGTCACTGCCTCTTCTCTCATGCTTTAGCCAATGAAGCAAGTGTGGGGAAGGCCCACATGCCAAGAAACTAAGGGTGAACTCTAGCCAACAGCCAGTGAAGAATGGAGGCCCCCAATCCCACAGCCTTTGAGGAACATACTCCCATCAACAACAAGGCTGGGCTGGGAAGCAGCTCCCCACCCACCAACTTGAGTCTGGGGATGTCTACAGCCCTGGACCACACCTGGACCGCAGCCCACGAGAGATCCTGAAGCAGAGGCCCCCACTAGCTATGACCAAGTTCCTGACCCACAGAAATCGAGATAATAAACTGTTGTTTTAAGTCATTGTGTTTTGGGGTCATTTGTTTCAAAGCACTGGCTAGCTAACACATCACTTCTAAGCACAGTGCTTGGCACATAAGTACCTATGGCACGGACACTGATTTGTTAAATCTGACTTCAAAACCTCTTCCCCAGCTCTTTCTTAAGATTGGCTGAGAGATATTTCTAAGGTTAGAGACGTTTTCCAAATATCTTACTTTCTGTGGCCTCTCCGCTGTGCCGAGTCTCAGAATTAAAGAGCAGAGGGTGGATATCAGCTCTCCTTCCCCTGAGCTAGGGAGGCGCCAAGAGGCTGAAACTGAAGCAAACAGGTTGTTTTCTCCCTGTGCGGCGATGTGCTCACCCCGAATTTCCCTCTCACCCCATCAGTTTAGTGGCAACTCCAATTTCCCCCTAGCTGAATAGCTCTAAAGTGTTGCTGGATAAAAACAGCGCAGCCCACATAGAAACAAGCCTCCCCTTCTCACGGTTGCCATAGAAATACAGGAAAAGGTAGCTAATACGAAGGCTTTGCCTGGATGCTGGTACAGGGGCCTGGCTGCGATGCCTGGGAACTAGACTTTTGATCAGATAGCGGTTCCGAGGAAGCCGGCTCCACCAGGCCCCCAGGATGGCATCCCGGAACCCAGAGGCAGTCCTCTCCTCAAAGGTATCTGTGAGGCTCTTTTCTAGGTCTAAGGATGCTTTTCCTTGGGGAGCCGCCCGCTGCTCCCTGGGCTGCGCGGTGATTACTTCCAGAAGGACACGTGCCCCAAGCCAGCCAGTGAGCCTGCCCGCTGGGACCCTCCCGGACCTGTGGGCAAAGAGAAGCTTTATAAAAATAGCAGTTATAGGATGCAATTATGGGAGTGCTCAGGGCCACCGTACCCAGACAACCTGCCTAGGAAAGGGGTGGCAGGGAGGGGGGACACAGAAAAACAGAGGAGAGAGGCGGAGGAAAACAGAGTCCACGTAATTCCATCTGGGCCTTGAGATTCATGAATTTCTGACCGGATTTTAGACCTTAGGCTCGCAGGTCACACGAACCAGCCAATTTCATTTTTTACCCAGGTCTATCTGGGTTTGGTTTCTGTCCTTTGCAAAGGAAAAAGAGTTGCTAGGGGCCAAATTATGTCTTCCCAAAAAGATTTCTTGAAGTCCTAAGACCCAGCATCTCAGAATGGGGCCTTCCTTGGCTGAGGGGCCGTGGTAGATAGCCTAAGTCAAGTCCAAGTCCGACTGGGGTGGGCTGGGCCCTGGCACTAATCCCCCGGGACCCACGTGTTTAGAAAGTGGGCAGACTCGGTCAGTTATGATGGGCCCCTGCTCTGCCGCCGCCCTCACGGGCATTTCTGCCACACCACTGCTGGTGTGCGCTGAGCACCCGGGCACCCACCCCCGCCTCCCAGGTCCCCCAGCATCCTGTGAGGGCTCAGGAAGGACCAGTGACCAGGCGCCCTGTCATTCCCAGAGACCGTGCTAAGTACTTTAATGCCTCTGTGCCGCTGCTCACGCTGTTACTTCTGCCTCAAGCACCCTTTGCCTACGTCTCCACCTGGAACCATTGTATGCAGCCTTCAAATTCCACTCCCATGTAGTCTTCTCTAAGGAAGCTTCTTCCCCTCCTCCACCCCACCCCCATCACCACCAACATCCTCTGGGTGTTAGCGCATCTCTGGGGGAACAGGGGCTGAGGTCCCCATGCTGCCATGCCTGTTCCCCTGGACCCAACTTACATCCCCTCTCTCTGACTGAGCCTGGGGGGTCCCTCAAGGTCAGAGAACATGTCTGATGTGTCCTTGTGCAGGAGAACCCAGCACAGTGCCTGGCATGGAGCAGCAGCTCTCAGGCCCTGGCTGAATGAATGAATCCGTAAATCAGCAGCGGGTGCCAGGCTCGCATCCCAGCCAGCGCCGTGGGGGAGAGAGCATTCTGGAAAAGCACTGCTCCCCCACTCCTCCAGGCACAGCTGACACTGCAGACCAGGGCCAAGCTCAGGAAGCACTGGCTCTTTCATTCTGCTCCATTATTATTTTTTTAAAAAAGAAAACAATATGATACTTCCTTAGTGCTCCCCAAAGCACACCAATCAGCATGCTAATCACCCCAAAGTGTCATCTGAATCTGCCAATTTCATAAATTTGCATATTTCCCAATCAGTTCCTCGTCCCCTCCCCCCCTCATTAGCTATTCTTGGAAGAGCTGCACTTCCTCCATATTGCTCACACTGACTTGATTTTTATTTCGCTTTGTAAAGACAGATTTGCGAGATGATGAATTAGTCATTGCCAATTTCATGCATTTACGCTCTGTGCGCTTACACCTTATATTTATTCAGCCCCATTCTCCCCTTCTGGCTCCAGATGGTGTGGGGATGCAGCTCGGGGGAGGAAGGGGAAGCTCCCCTCCCCCGCCCAGGCTGCTCCAGCCCGGCTGCACCAGGTCTGAACGGCCCACCAGCCTCTGGCACGCGGGCTCGATCTGCTGCAGCTTTCACAGCCTCTCCGGAACGGGGAAACGTGAGCAAGACAATGGGAACAATCAAGTGCAGACTTTTCTTGCTCACTTACTGTATTCTGCCCCAAATCAAGCCACGGTGGGACGATATTTTGAAGTAGTTGCAGACGCGGGCTTTGTGGGGTTTTTTTGTTTGTTTTTCCCTGAAGGCTTCATCTGTCCAGGCCCCTCCAGAGAAGGAACAACGAACAAAGGAGTCTGACGTGTAGCCTTTCCCAGCCCAAAGTCCTGGTGACAGATGAAAAAAGGATTTGGAAGAACATGAGATCGGGCTTACCCAGTAGTGCTTCTTGTGCCCAGAACGCGAGCCTAGATAAACACGCGAACAAGGACTAGGCTGGCTGGGAAAAGGGCCAGAGACCAAGATGTTCGTGGTCCTTGAAGGAACAGCTTGGCCTGCCTATTGCCCAAGGCTGAGTCCCGGGGGGTGTCCCGAGTGAATTCTGGGGCCATCTGAGGGGACGAGGCCCAGGCCTTGGTTTCTAGATAGAGCCCAGAGAGGTGGCAAGTTTGTTTAGCTCCTTGTCCCCCGGGCTCAGCAAAGCAGAAAAGGTGACATGTTTGTCACAGGTAGATAAAGGAGGGTGGAGGCGGAGATAAGCACTGGGCATCTCTTGTGATCAGAAATTTTTCTGTCCCCAAGATAGGGAAGCAGCAGCAGGAAAGGGGGAGGGACGTGGAGAGAATGGGGGATCAGGAATGAGTGAAGCCACCATTCAGGGGAGGACAGCCAAGGATGCCGTGGTGTGGCGGGCAGGCAGACCACTCCAGCACAGACACAGGACGCCGGCGACAGGTGACCCACCCCTTCCACAAGGCCACAGCCCTCCCTCACCCTCTGAGAACCCAGCCCCAGGAGCGGGTAGCAGACTGAGAAAGTCCCTGACATGGCGGATGAGACCCTAAATGGACTGAGAGCATCAGGAATCGGCCAAGATTACCCAAACTGGACTGGAGAATGGGGGCTGGAGACAGGCATGAAGGCTAGTTTTAGGGCAAATGAAGAATTTCAGGTCTGGGCTTAGGATTTATAAATATCACAAAAGACCCTGCATCACCATCTGCCTTGCTGTGAGCCTCAGACTCTGAGAGGAGAACCTCCCGAGTGGGTCGTGGATCTGGGCCTTTTCCACACCAACTTGGCCGGGGTCCCGCGGACTGCTTTCTTAGCCCACCAGCTTCCCAGCGCCTCCAAACCCACTGATTGTATCGGAGGAGCTAATTGTAGTTCTCAGCACAGGTGCCCACACAGAAACCTTTCGAAGGGGTATTTTTAAACATCTGTGAGGGTGTGTGTGTGAGGGGGTGTGTGTGAATGTGTGAGTTTATGCAGAAGATGAAAGGAACGAAGGCTACAAGCTTCTGGGGGCTGAGGGTCTTACACCTGTTTGGACGTTGGGTCACGGGCTCCTTGCAGAGCTTCGGGGAGAAGGGGACACCTGGACCGAGAAAGATGCTGTTGGCAGAAATATGACCAATCTTTCATGCCACTTGTAAAGCTGAACTGTAGTTAATTTGCAGGCGATGAAATATAATGAATTATAAAAAGAACGGTCAAATTAAGCCCCATCGGTTTTTCCCAAGTTTTCTCATTAATTTTGATCTGCTGCGTTCGCATCCCATCTGTCACTTGCACACAATCTCGGCAAAAACTGGCAGGAAGGGTAGGAAGGGAAGCCATCAATGGGAGGGCCGCAGCATCTCCTGTCCCCTCAGCCTGGATTTCCTCACTCAATCTCATTCCCCGCAGGGGAGTCAGGTGACTTTGAGACTGGCCCCCCCATTCCCCTGCAACACACGTACCAATCCTGACCCAGTGCTTGACGCCTGGTAGGCCCTCCACCAATGGCATGTCAGCGTAATAATGACAGCAGTAATTAGTATTATTCGCTGGTTCCCTTTGTGGACTTTGCTAGGCCCCCACGGTTCTGAAATCCTTCCTGTTCTCCAAATAAGCTGATCTCCCCTCGGGCTTTGGTGTCCCCAACCTTCCGTGACAGAGCCCTGCAGGGACTTGTGTTCACATTGCCACAAAGGGGCAGGGTATGGGGACAGCTTCATTGTGAAACTACGGGCAGGGGGTCTCACAGGAAGGTGACCACTGCAGAGTAACAGGGCAGCAGCAAAGCCCCTCACTTCCCATTGCAGTGGGCACAGCTCCAACTGGCGGGCATCTAACCATAGCCAATGAGGACATTTGCAATGGAGCCCGGTATGGCTCCTGGCTCGGGTCCCATCTATCCGGACACCCATTTTGCTCCATCTTCTCCTCTCATCAGTGTCCCTGGGGAGCAGTTCAACAGCTAGGCCTCCACCACTGCATTGGGGGCTTTTATTCCTCCTCGCCGCAGACCTTCTCCCCCGATTTGGGCTTACGTCTGCATCCTCAAAGCTCTTCCAACAGCTGCTTTGCTGCTGTTTCACGGCCGCCAGCCTGGGGTGGTGCGGCTTCCCCGAAGTGTCCTGCTGCTAGGATGCAGAATGATCTTAGCGGGCACATGGGTGCCGTTTTTAGACTGGAGCTTGTTTAATGGATGTTGTGTGCTGAACTGTGTCCCCTGCCAAATTCACATGTGGCAGCCTTCAAACTCATGACTGCATTTGGAAATAGGGCCTTTAAGGAGGTAACTGAGGTGAAGCACAGTCATGAGGAGGACTGGTATCCTTATAAAAAGAGGACGAGACACCAGGGATGTGCCCACACAGAGGAAAGGCCTCGTGAAAACACAGGGAGTAGGCGGCCGTCTGTGACTCAGGGAGGGAGCCTCACCAGAGGCCAACTCTATCGACACCCTGGTCTCAGACCTCCGGCTCCAGAACCGTGAGAAAATAAACGTGGATTGTCCGTGCTGCCTGGTCTGTGGGATTTGCTTACAGCAGCCCTGGCCGGTGGGGAGGTGTGTGCCAGGAAAGAACCGATAAATAACAGGCACCCCAAAATGCAATCTTGCAGGGGTTGCTGCTGAAGGCCAGGCTTCAATTTTTGAGGTGAAGAAAAATGTTCAACCAATACTAGAACTTTGAGGGGCAAGACATGACAAAATGCTGTAAAGATATTGTCCAACTGATTGAAAGTTAGGGGGATGTTGGCCGGGGGGCAAGGTGGCTTTGGCCTTGGCAGCCCCGAGTTTGAATTTCAGCTGTGTGGAGTATACCACCCCCCTCAGCAGTACCCAGCCCCTCCGGCCAGCGAAATAGCTTGAGTGTTCAGGTCGCTGTTGATTCAAAATCTCTCCACGGGCCCGAGCTCCACAAAAGCCTTCACATTTTGGCGTGCCCACGTGGTGGCTATGTGGCATCCCCCATCTGCTGTGTCCTGACCCCAAAGGACGTTCTTCTCCATGAGTCCTGCGGCCCGAGAAGCTCCCAGAAGCAGCACCTCCTGCCCCCGAAAATAGCTCCTTTAGGCTTTGGGGGTTTTGTTTGCTGTTTTAGCTATTTATTTATTTCTGACAAACATGTATACAACTTCCTTTTACCCAACTTTAAAGGGCTATTTTCTGTTCCTTAAATGACCTGTGTGTGCTAATTAGTAACTCATACAGAAAATGAAATCATGTGAAATTGGGCAGAGCGATTATTCATGGCTGCATTTTCTGCTGTTGCCTTCCAACAGCATCTCCTTTTGGGGGGAAAGACAATGAGTAGGGGGTGCAGAGCTGCCCCACACCCCCCTCTTTCCCACAGTCAAGCCCATTTACTGTGTTTGTGGAATGAGAACAAAATACTGATCACAGTAATCACCTCATCATCAGAGCCAGTAGGGTTTGGTTTGTTTTGTGTTTCTTCCATAAAAAGAAATAAAAAAAAAAAAAAGGCGGTGATACTTTTCTCAACCTTGCATGCTTGATTTATTCAAAAATTGCTTATTGAGACCCCCCACCAGGGTGGCTGATCCTGATTCTTGGGGAAGACCCCCTTGTAGGGGGCCTCTGTTTGGCCAGTGTCCCTCCCCAGCCCCCACCCGCCTGCCTACTACACTGCCCACCTCATCCCGTTGAGTGCACCCCACGCCTGGAGCTACGTTCCGTCCCAGCTCCAACTCACACCACAGAGCAGAGGTCACAGAGGTGAGTGGCATTCTGGGGTCCCTCAGCTAGCAGCCAAATCCAAGTGCTGACTCAGCTCTGTAGGTCACACTGCTCTTTCTTCCTCTACCTCCTGCCTCCTTGACCCCTGAACCTCACGGGACACAGAACATGCAACCTAATGTGGCTAGTCTGCATTTACTATGGGGGCACAGATCGGGGTGGCCGGGGTGCCCGGCAGCGCCTGGCCCACAGGGCTGAGATGTGGTTGTTCTCCTAAGGACCAGTAGAAGGGAGATCCAAAGTGCCGCCACGTCCTTGCTCAGACTCCTGGTACCGCTGGTCGGAGCACATGGCCCAGCCCAGGGCCTGCGCAGGGACTTGAGTTTCTCCCCAAGCCCTGACTAGAGTTCACAATCTTGTCCTATCTGTGAACAACTCGTGGGCAGAGCATGAGCAGAGCAGAGTTTTCAGACACCTTTGACAATCGATCATGAGTCACTGTCGGCCTTGACATGTGTCAAGTGCTGTGGCAAGACTGAGGTAAGAGGGTGTAAGGAAAATGCCCTTAGGAGGGGTCCTGAATGGCCACAGCCACAAGTCCGGACACCTGCGTAAGGACCCATCTGGGTGGACCCGTCTGCCCCCCATGGGCTGTAAGAACTCAGAGCTCCGACCACCTGCACTTGAGCTTGGCTGTACCATGGCTCACGTTGGAGCCCTGCCAGCCTTCCACTGCACCGGACGCGGGCCGCCACCACAGCCACCTGGCTTGAGACCAACGCTTGCCTCTCCACCTGCAGACACCGTCAGTGACCCGGACTTCACACCGGACCCTCCCTCCACTCACTTCTGTCACATAAGCTGCCCCCTCGGGGTGTAACCTGTGCGGGTGCCTCTACGGGCTCACTGGGGGGTCTCCCCGAGCACACCTGGCCTCGTGGGAAGACGCAGACATGTGTGACTCCTTCCAGGGTCTCTCCCTTGCTCGTGACAACTTGGTGCAGGAATATGGCAATGGCTATTATGCTCAGGTAAGCACACAAACACACAGAACCAGCAAGCTGGTTAGCGGGCCAGGTGGGGTGGGGAGGCCAGCTGGCTGGGTCGTCAGAGAGTGCAGAGCAACTGGCCCTCCAGCTGAGTGAGAGAGGGTTGGCACAGCCTCTCCAACCCTTGAGTCAAAGAACCTGGGTCCAGACAACCCTATGAGCTCCCTCCTTGGCAGGGAGCAGGAGGGCAGTGGGAAGAAAGGATCCAGGGCTCCACCTCGTCCTGGAATATTTGCAGACAGCATCACATCGAGGACATGACCTGCTACAGGAAAGCATGATAGTTTGGGCACATCAGCGCATAATAGGGAGTGATGCTTCTCTCCAATCCATTGTTTTAATTCTTCATTCTGAACAGTAGCAATTTCTAATTGCAATCACCGGGTCATTTCGTGGGTGTTCTCTCCCTCCTCACCTTCCTCCGAGCATGGGAGCAAACAGGTGGCCAAGCAGGTGTGACCTCTCAGAGGTGTGTGAGAGGGGATTACACAGAGGCATCGAGCCAGCCAAGAAATGGTAACGCTTGGACGAAAACATCAGCTCCATTTCCCTTCGAAGCATTTGGAATTAATGTTTAATGCGCTCAGGGCCTTGTCGGCTGTGCGTAGAGATGCTGGCAGGAGCGTAGCAGCCAGAGAGAGGAGGGCGAGCTGAGAACTGATTCTGGAGGAGACAAGAGCAAGAGAGTAGGGCCTGGGAGGGTGCAGCAGCTGCGAGAGGTGCTGGCAAGGGTTCGAGCTCGTCCTGTGTGTGTGACTGCCTCTGTTCACATCACAGCCACCCATGGAAGAGTTCAATCGTCTGCTAATGGCATGGCCAAAGTAAAAACACCATCTGGTCTGCAAGAGAGAGCAAATTCCAGCTCAACACGTGATGAGGAAGTAAGTTGCCAAGGGTGACAAGAAGAAGAATGGAATTACGGATTGTAGCCAGTTCTTACTATGAGCTAATCACCATGACATATGCACATAGACATATTTAAATGGTGGAAAAACCAACCATAACAAAGAGTCCCACCATCTAAACCATTTTGGATCGCAAGCTCAGCAGCATTAAATGCATTCACCCTGCCGTGCAACCAGTCCCCAGAACTCTGCACCTTGCCGACCAAAACTCTGTCCTGCTTCTGTACTAACTGCCCCCGTCTCAGCCCCTTGCATCCCCGCTTCTACTTTCCGTCTCTGGGAGGTGACTGCTCACATGGATGGAAGCACACAGCATTTGTCTTCTTGAAACCGGCTTATTTCACTCAGCAGGATGCCCTCCAAGCTCCTCCCCAAGCTGTAGCGTTTGTTGGAATTTCCTTCCCCTTTAAGGGTGAATAATATTCCATTGGATATAAATGGCACTTACTTAGGTCTTTAGAAACACATCTTCAATCAAGTATACTTGTCTGCCTATTTTTATGTGAAGACCTGGCATGTCATTTTGATAAATGGTAGGCTTTTGGAGGTGTTAGTTTTTAGATTTAAAATGCCAAACCATTGCTGGTGTATATAAATGTGATTGATTCTATGTTTTGGTGTGTATACAACAATCTTCTACCATTTTCATTAATAATTTGTGCATAAGTTCTTCTGAGTTGCTAACTAGACATTTCTGTCATCTGTGGATATTTAGTTTTTTTGTTTTCTATTCCTCACAAACTTATTTTGCTTCCTTCAGCTTGAGTGTTAGTAGAGAGAGCTGGCTTCCTGTTTTATTCCAGATAGAAAGGGAATGCTTTTAACATTTCATCTTTAAACAGAAAATTTTCGGTCCATTTTTAGTATGCTTGCTTAGTTTTATTTTGTTTTACATAAACTTAATCAGGTAGAGGAAGTTACTTTCTACTTCCACAAAAGCTTTGTTTCATATTTAATTGTGAACAGCGGCCAGGTTTTGTCCTGTGCTTCTCTTGTATCTAATGTGATTGGATTTTTTGTCCTTTGATTTGTTTATCTGCTCATTTACATAAATAAGTTTTCCACTGTTCTATCAGTTTTGCTTTCTTGAAAAGAAGCCACCCTAAAAATATGGTAGATCTTGTTATCCATTGTTGAACTCAGTTATCTGAGATTTGGTTTCAGAATTTTTCAGTCACATTCTTGAATGAAATTGGCTCATATTTTATTTTTTAATATTGTCTTTGTCTGGTTTAGATGTCAAATTTGTAACAACTTTAGAAAGTGAGTAGAGCAGTGTTTCTTCCTCTTTTTTTCAAATTTGTATGAAATTTGAAATGATCTATTCCTTTAATTTTGAGTAGAATTTGGTGTTTTATTTATGAGAAAAATTTAATTTTACTAGCAACTCCCATAATAATTAATGGGCCATTGATGTTTTCTATTTTTTAAGTCAGTTTTAATAATTTATATTTCCTGGTGTTTGGTCATTATGCATGATTTTAAATTATTAAGATAAAATATTCATAGTTTCTCTTATTTTTATTTCTAAAATCTCCACTAAATCTGCATGTATGTCTGTTTTTCACATTTTTAATTTTTTTAAAATTTGATTCTTCTGTCTTGAGATTTGTCAATCTTGCTAGAAGTTAATTTTTTTAGAGTTTGCAAAAAACCAACTTTAGGTTTTATTATACCTCTTTATCTTTGTTTTCTCTCTTATTTTATTTTATTTTATTTTTGCTTTTATTTTTATGTGCCACTCTTTCTAATTGCTTTGAGTTTATCAGCTTGTGCTGTTCCAAACTCCTTAAATTGGATGCTTAACTTATTTTTTTCCCATCTCATTTACTTCTTTTTTCATATCACCATTTAAGGCTATAAACTTCCTTCTAAAAAGCAATTTAATTGCATCCCACATTTTGTTACATAGCTTTTTTATTATCACTAGGTTCTAAGTATTTTTTTAATTGTCTTTATGAATTCATCTTTAAGTCATGAGTTATTCGGAAGTTCATCTCTAAATTCTAAGTGTTCCTGGATTTCACTCTGTAGGCGAGGAACATTAAATCCTGCTCTATCTCTAGGCTGTCAGTTTCCCCAGCCCACAACCATGCTGGACGTGACCATGACCTCTGCATGTCCGCCACTGAGCCCAGAAGCCGCCCCCACACAGCACTCCAGGCAGCCACAGCCAGCAGCTGGAAGAGCAGATGCAGGGATGAAACCCTCGAACACACCTGCTGCAGGCTGGGGAGGCCGTGCCACAGAGGCAGCCTGGCTCACCTGGGCTTCAGGAAAATTACTCCAATCTCAAGACAATAAAAGTACCAGCTTTACCCAGCCCTAGAGCATTTGATGTTCAATCACAAAGGTACACTGCATCAGTGAACTTGAAGGCACGTATTGAGCACTTACTGTGTTTAAAATAGTAAATAGTGACCAGGACTGCGCTGCGGACAGCCAGCCCAGTTCCACAAAGTCTTCCATCAAAAAGCCTCGATGCTCCTTCCCGCTTGCGACCTCATTTCCCAGTGACCCTGGGAGCCAGCTGGCATTATCTCCGCTTCCCAGATGATGCAACGAGACTTAGAGAAATGAAGTAGCTTGCCCGAGGTTGCCTGGCCAGCATCACGAGTATCAGAGTTGAAATCCAAATCCACATAGGTGTTGCCTCCTTGGAAAAGATTACAAGGTTCTGTTTTTTTCTCTCTCCCGTCGTATCCGAGTGCTCAGCAGTTGGAGGGTGAGATGAGAATCGATGGATATGCACTCGGTTCGCTTCTCCACCCCAGAAAGCACATCCAGTCTCCAGGCCTCCCTAAGTTACATCATGGTTAGTGGCCTCAAAGACTCTTGCCATCGTCTGCTTTCCCTTATCTCTTCGGGAAGCTTTGGCCAACCAAGCTCTTGCAGCTTTAGGACTTTGAGAAAATGTATTCAGTGTTATTATCTCCACTTCACTGCGAAGGCTGGAAGACTCAGGGAGAACACACGATTTACCCAAGGTTGCAGGGCCGTTCACTGGTAGGACTGGGATTCACACCTTGGTCTGCTGGACTCTGTCCCTTTTTAAAGGGGAGACACCTGCTCACCCAGCACATGCTCCCTCTGTGTCTGCGGCTGTTCAGGGAAATCGAGCAGGGAGATGGTCATGCCCAGTAGGTGCGTCCTCATATTCTGATGGCGTGTCCTGGCTAGAAGACAGTCCTGTCCCACAGTCACTGTGGTAGCGAGGACAAATTTGTCCTCAGCCTTGCTGACTGAAGCCCAGCCCTCAGACCAGCAGCCTCCGCTTTGCCTGGGAGCTCATTACAAACTCGAGTTCTCAGGCCTGCCACGTCCCCACCGCAGCTCACAAGAGCACCAGGTGGTGTGTGTGATCACTAAATTTTAAGGTCTCTACGAGACACCAGAAAGCACATTAAGTCATGTTTCTCCCATCCACATCCAGCTCTTCACTCATGGACCGACACAGCCTGTAGGCTGCATGACATTGGGGACCCAGGTCTAGAGCTCCTCCCACACGCTGGCCTGTGCCTTGGGAACAAAGTCCCAGTTCCAGACAAAGACACTGCCTTCTGATTAGCTGGTTAGACTCACATTTTTATTTTCTCTTTCCCACCTTCCCTTTCTCATCAACATTAATGAAAGGAAGGAAGAAAGGGAGGGAGGGAGGGAGGGAGGGAGGAAGAAAGGCAGAAAAGAACAGAAATCAGCGACCCTTAGACATCCTGGGCTATGAGCTCTGGGCACTGGAGTTTACTCGGGGCGCTTGGCCCCAAGCACAACCCGGGTGGGACTTGACAGGCAGAGCCCAGAGTGGCTGTGTCCTTCCAAAGTATTCAGGCACTTTGTGCTTTTTGTAGCTGAAGCAGCAGAGAGTGGTTTCCACTCTGATGAGTGACTGAGGAGACACTCAGATGTTCGGAAGTGGAAATGTTTGACCGGAGAGCACTTTCCAGGGGGTGTTAGCAACTGCAGGCGGAGGCTGGGTTTCTGGGGTGGACCGAGCTTGCAAACTCCAAAGGCAGAGGCCAGCACTGGGAGGGGGTTCAGAGGCTCCGGTGGGATCCTGATGGCTCCCGCTGACATCAGAGCTGGGGCTCAGAGCACTCAGGGACTCGGCCAGAAAGGAGGAACAAGGAGCTGGGCATGGGGAGATCCCTGGCCCCCAGCTGGCCGCGCAAACACCAGACACCAGACACCTGGCCGTGACCTTCCCTGCACAGCCAGGGCGGGTTTTGCTGATCTGTCCCAGGATCTGCTCCTTCCTGCCCCACCCAGACTCAACTCAAATTCCTCCTCAGCAGAGCCCACTGCCAAAGGGCCCAAGTCAGCTTCCTGAAATGTCACCACACTGTCACAGCTGGGCTGGGTCTCCCACTGGACAGTGCCCGTCTGGACGACGGGCCTGTTCCATGGCCAATGCAGGAGACGATCATCATGGGGGCTGTGGGGTGTTGAAATGCAGCGGCTAGTGTGACTGGGGAATGGACTGCTTGGCTTTGTGTCACTGTAGTCAATTAAAAGGTAAATCACCACTTTGGGGGGCAGGGGAGGGGGAGACTAATGAATGTCCAGTGTCTGTTTGGTGAAAAACTGTCCTGTGCTTTCCTCCTTCCTATGCTTTCCTCCTTCTTGACCTGCCCTGAGATGCCACCGCTTCAGTCCAGTGTGACTCCCCAGGTCTCAGCCCGGTGATTCACCTGTAAGTGCTGGCTGACACATGGGGACTTCTCACCCCAGTTCGCAGGTGAGGAAACTGAGGTTCACATACTTAGCAAGACCGGAGCGCGCATACCTGGCAGAACCTGATGACTCTCCAGCCCCTTGCATTTCCCCTGGACACAGTATGTCCCATTGTCACAGCCACGATGGCCCCAGGTGGCCCCAGGGCCCAGGACAAAGGACCCTCTGTAGGCTCAGGTGCCACTGCCTTCATTGCAGCCAGTGTCCTGGAGTCAGAGCAGAGGGGCTGCCTGTGGCTCACCAGCAGCCTGCATTGATCAGCTGGAACGGCCTTGTATTCTGCTTGCTAAATTGGATTTCTCGCAGAAGAGGCTAGGGTGGCAGATGAACACGATTTTATGACCATCCAATCAGAGGAAGCTAAATTTCATTTGAGCCAGTGAGACAGGGTATCTTTCAGCTTCTCTTTTAAAACCTGGGGGGAGCACTTACACGTGGAGGCCAGTTCATCAGGCTGTAAGAGGCTGTTTTTTTATTAGTCACTCATAGCAAACATGTTCCCCTTTATGGATGGTCGCCTAGTGCAACAAAAATCTCCATCTAGGCTTCATGCTAGGCTGAGACTTGGAAAGCTGGGGAGGGGAAGGGGGGGAAGGGCAGCATCTCATTCCAAGTGAAAAATGAGAGAGTTCCCAAAGGCATCGTGGACAAAGGGGAGAGAGGAGACCATCCCACACCCGGTGTCAGACGGCTGGATGCCCGTGCGGGAAAAATGGACACCCGACTCATCTCACGCCACACGTACAAGTCAACTCAAAGCTGATCGCAAGTGTGAGTGTGAAGCCTAACCTTGTAAAACATCTGGAAGAAAATGGGTGGAAGGTCTGCAGCCTTGGTGCAGGCAAACAATTTTAGAGTGAGGACACAAAAAGCAAAAGCCATAAAAGAAAATAATTGATACAATGGACTTCATGAAAATTAAAAACCTCTGCTCTTAGAGAAATGCTGTTGAGAAAATGAAAACGAAAGCCACAGGCTGGGGCAAGGATCTGTGAGATGCACGTCTGACAAAGAACTTGGTCCAGAATACAGGAAGAACGCATAACTCGAAGAGGAGAGGGTAAACACAGTTCAAACATGGTAAAAAAAAAAAAAAAAGATCTGAATAGGCACTTACTCAAAGTAAAGATGCAAATGGCAAATAAGCACATGAAAAATGTTCACCACTGTGGGTTATTTGACAACTGCAGATGAAAACCGCAACTGGTCGCCTCTGTGCACCTGTCAGAACCACAACAGCCAACAACCACAAATAAACCATTGCTTCTGCTATGGTCTGAAAGTCTGTGTCCCCCAAATTCACACACTGAAATCCTATCTCCCGAGGTTGTGGTGTTAGAAGTCGGAGCCTGTAGCTGGTTAGTCACAAGGGTGGGGCCCCCAGGAATGGGATCCGTGCCCTGATAGAAGGGATCCCCCCAGCCAGGCGAGTACACAGGGGAAGCCACACCCCAACACAGGGCCCTCGTCCGATCACGCTGGCGCCCTGATCTCAGACTCCCAGCCTCCAGGGCTTTGAGCGGTAAATTCCCGTTGTGTGTGTGTACACCTCTGGATTTGTGGTGTCTTGTGAAAGCAGCCTGATCAAACTGCAACAAACACCACCAAGGAGGCAGAGAGGCTGGTGCTGTCAGGCAAGGTGGGTGAGAACGCCGAAGGGCCACCCTGCCACACTGGAGGACCGGCTTGGTGATGTCCTGTGTGTGGTAGGGTCACACCCACCCCGTGAGCCAGCAGCCCGGCTCTAGATTTTTACCACACAGAGAGGAAATGCATGCCAACGGAAGGCCTGCGTGCGGATGTCCACAGCAGCTTCAGTCGGATCGAAGCCAGGATCAGCCCAGATCCCTTCCGACTGAGGTATAAATTCTATAACTATACAGTGAAATGTCGCTAAGCTGTAAGGAGAGATCAACCCTCGATACATGCAGCAACATGGATAATTCTTGAAACACTTATGCCCATTGAAAGAAGTGAGATGCAAAGGCTAAAAATGGTATGACTTTATTTACATGACAATCTGGAGAAAAAGCACAAAACTATAGAGTAACAGAAATCAGCCAAGTAGGCTGGGAGAGTGAGCGGATGGGGAGGGGAGGGGAAGGGCAGGCGTGGGGAACGGCCGGTGCAAAGGCCAAGAGGCAGCAGGGTGCTGCTGAGTGTGAGCAACAGGCAAGCAGACCAGGCTGGCTGGGGAGGCGGGAGTTTGGAGACCAGTCATTCAGAAGAGGGATCGAGGGGAAGGGCACCGGGACAAGAGTAGCAAGGCCCTGCAGGCCCTTGTAAGGGCGTTAGCTTTTACCCTGAACAGGAGGGGGAGCCTTGTGGAGTTCTGAGCAGGGGAGGGTGCGTGGTCTGACTCTGCTCAGAGTCGCTTTGACTGTGACGCTGAGAATGAACAGCAGAGGCCTCAGGAGGTGGCAGGACGCCCACTTTCGGAGTCTCCTGTGTAAGGGGGATGCACAGAAGTGTTCAGACACTGGGTTTATTTTAAAAGCAGAGCCAACGAGGTGGCACGTGGGATGTGAGGGAGAGGATGGCATTGAGTGTCATCCCATCTCAGCTGACACAGAACTTGTGTTTCTCTGGCGCACAGCCAGTCCAGAATACACCTTCCGGGGCTGGTGTGGTGGCTGCACCTGGGTTTGGGGCCCCGACTGTTTTCAGCTTTCCTCTCCACTCCCTCCCTGCACTCAGAGAACTGTGTTCGTCCTCACAGTCCAAGATGGACTCTGTCATCACACCCAACTTCCAGATAGCAAGGTGCAGAAGGAGGGAAAGGGAAACAGATGAGCCAGCTGCATTTTAAGGACATTTTCTAGAAGCTGCCATGGACACTTGTGCTTATATCGCATTGCCCAGAACCCAGCCACATCCTGGGAGGCCAGGAGGTACCGCCTCCATTCCAAACACCCAACGGACCCCGGGAGGGGCTCCTACTGCCAAAAGGGGAGAGAACAGATATAAGGGTGACTGTGTGCCCATCTGTCCAGTTGCCCAGAGTGGACTCTCAGTCCCTCTTGGCTGGTCATCCCCCAGCGGTATCAACCTCACCTCCTCAATAGACCAGCACGCCGCTCCGCAGCCAGGGCTGCAGAGTCAGACAAACCTGACTTTGAATCCCTGATTTGTGCATTGATAGCCGCATGACCTTGCGTTACCATTCTGTGATCTTTTGCATAAGCTCCCCCAGGCAAGGAAAGGCACTTGTCCTCACTCTTCCTGCAGCACACTCCTAGTCATGCCTCAATACCCAATCCCGACGGCCCCACCTGGCAAAGCTTTACTTGACTTAGCCAGAGTGCCATGAATCCACCTTTCTCACTGACCTATTCTTCCCTAAGTATGAGGTCTAATCTGCTTCTCTACGCCCAGTGCACCATCAACATTCAGAAAATGTCCCTTGTGTTTCAACTGTTTCCAAATATTGAAATGTTTGCATGTAGTAAGAATTAAATAAATGGTAGCTATTCTTACCATTGTGCTTATTGTTACAATTATTTTGCTTCCTGTGCACAAAATGCATGTGATTGCCTGGCTGTCAGTCCACGTGTTTGCAAAGCAAGTCTGTCAACTTGCTTTGTGAACATGCACCAAAGAAAGTCCAAACACAGAAAGGTCTCTGGAAGGCGGCCACAATAAGAAAGGGTGTTTCTAGCGGGGCGGGCTGCCCTGTCACAGCTAAACGCGCCTTCATTGGCTGTGCATGCAGCCCGGAGCATCATCCAGGCACATTTGATAAAAGTTCTGTCTTCTTTCCACAGCTTTAAATCAAAGGGAAAAGTGCTTGCAGCATCAACTCTGCATCTTAAAATAGCAGCGCATTAGCATCAACAATGGGATTAATTAGGCTACCCTGGAAACCGTTCAGAGGACTGCGCAGCTCTCCGGGAAGGTCAGGCTATCCGTTCTTTTCGGCTCCTGTTCCGCAGTTATCACCTCAGTGCAGGCCCCGCATGGTGGTGGACAGGGCACTGCAGCCCACGCACCGGGGTCTGCCGCACTCGGATCTCGTTGGTTCCCGAGAACTGGAGAACCTGGTTAGCCAGGCTCTCTCCCCGGGTAGCAGGCAGAG
Source organism: Anoura caudifer (assembly GCA_004027475.1). NCBI lineage: Eukaryota > Metazoa > Chordata > Mammalia > Chiroptera > Phyllostomidae > Anoura > Anoura caudifer. The sequence goes on along the minus strand of PVKU01000901.1, from coordinate 86,791 downwards.
GTCCTGCGTCCTAGGTCTGGGGGCGACGGCAGGGATCAAGGGCTCTGAAGTTCAGCACCAGTCCTGCCGTCCCCTCTCCGGGCCTCACTGTCCTCCTCTGTACAGTGGGAGTGACATTCTCCGCTGCAGAGCAGGGCCGTCACCAGGCTCCCGACTTCAGTCCCCTGCACGTTCCTCTCCAGTCTCAGCAAGAGGCTGCCCCTCCTTGGCTCTGCAAGACTTAGTATTTTCTTTTAATCAGTAAATTTTAGGAGAAAAGTCTATATAGTCTTACTTCAAATAGGAAAAAAAAACAAGATCTTTTCATTCACAACCAAAAACTATTAAAATATATACATTTAAAATTGGTATACCACCAGAAATCATGCCATTACCCAGCAAGCGTAGGGAAAGGCTGTCCTGCTACCTGTTTGGCAGGGGGAGCTTCCCTCTTCCCCATCCTGCAATCTTGCCACTGTCCCTGGGCAGGGCAGTCCCCTCACCACCCAGACATTCCATACTGCCTGACATGCTGATGTTCACACAAAATAGAAAGGTGAAATGAAGGGGGACACGTGCCCTGGAGCCGGGGACACAACACCTCATGGAATGTGCTGGAACCCACCCTGCAGCTGTGGTTCAGACGTGTGCAGCTCTGTCTGCATGTGACTGGGAGGCCCCAAAGGCAGCTGGACTGGTCCCTTTTTCTCAGCCATTCCATGTACACCCCAGGGTCCCTGCCTGTGGAATGTCCACACGTAGCCTCCTGGAACACTCACTATGTGTTTAAACCAGTGCATCATCCGTTGCAGCTTTTTTGATGCAAGTGACAGAAAAATCCTTCCTGGATGCACCTAAGTAAATAGTAGGCATTTATCAGCTGGCAAAACTGAACAGTCTGGAAGCTTCAGGCAAGGCTTGATCCAGGGCTAAAATCACATGACAAGGATGGGCTTCTCTGCCTGCTATCAGCCCCTTTCTCTGTGTGGCTTCCCTTTCTGCAGGCTCTTCCCCTGTTGCCAAAAATACTAAAGGGAGCTCCTAGGGCCTATGCATCTGCATCCAGAGCCAACAGAAACACATAACTCTCACATTCACATCCCCAAAGCTGCCTGGCTCCCCACTCATGCATAGAGCCTGTGTTGGTGGATGATCCCATACAGCTGCCCTCCACATGGGCTCCCCATCCGCTGTCCAATCCTGTGCTTCGATCCACTCGACTCTTCATAGCTAAACCCAGCTGGCTGCCTGCCCCAGTTCCAGGCTTGCTCCAAGCTCTGGCATCCTTGACCTTGACTCTTCTCTCTCTCCTCTACCTCCTGCCCTGCAGCCTTTCCTCAAACCTCCTCTGCACAGAGGGCAGCCCAAGGCTCTGCTTCCCCGGGCCAGGGGTTGGGGGGAAGGTGGGCACTGTCCCTTGGAAAACTTTCTCTGGTTGGTGGAGGAGGGGGCCTTGCCTAAGACCCTGACCTGGTACACATAAAAGATAGCCATGCCTTCAAACTGACTTCCAGGTCCCTCATTTCACAGTGCAAAGACCCAGGGTAGACGAGTGTTTTATTTAATAACATTCATTCTGGACCCTTTGGGCTTTAAGGCAGAGGGAGCCCAGGACCCAATCTTAGGTGGGGAAGGACGCTGCATTTCTCTGCATAATTTAGTCCCAGGAATGAGGAGCTTTGTCCAGCAACCAGGATGCGGTGGGGGGGCGGGTCCGGGGAGAGAGAAAGCCCCACCACCTGGGAGCAGGCTGGGCTTTAGGAAAAAACTGTGGTGGAGGACTAATAGTCAAATTAACGTGAGCTGGATTAACAGAAGGAAGTGATGAAATGTATGATGTATGTATACACAAGCGTTCCACAGGGATGTGGGGCCCCAAGACAGATGGGGAAGTCAAGGCCCACATGCTATCCTGAGCTGAAGAGAGGGGTGGAGGGTTGTGGTTTGGGACTCCAAGGGCAGGACATGGTGATGGAAAAGCAGGTGTTTGGAAAATAAGCATTTGCTGGGCTCCTGCCTGTCTCACACCCAGTTCCCTCTACTCTGTGGCATCTGCAGTGAGCACCTCCTTCCTGGAGCAGGTCTTCTGTCTAAATGCTTTCAGGGCATTAGAAGATTCGAAGATTTTTTCCTGAGTCTTGCCTTTCTTAAAAATAACCAGCTTAAAACAGTCCACATCCCAACAGACACACTTTGGGGCAACAAACTCTGCTTCCCCTTCAGACTCAGAGGCAGGGGTGCAGGGAAGGCTTGGGAGCAGGGACTGGGCGAACTGATGGCTACTCTGAACCCCAGGCCCTCCGCTGGTGGCAACTCCCCGCCCCGAACCTCCAGCAAGAAGCTATTTCACACCGAGGTCGGTCAGTCAGTCGGTTGGTAACACAGAGCCGGGTGAGGAGGTGGGGCCGAGAGGGACAGCGAGCAGCCTGCTGGCAGAGGGACATCAGGAGAATGTGCGGTGCCCCCTTGGGAATTCCCGAGAGGAGTCCCTAAAATGTGTGAAGGGGGCTCAAGCCTGTTTATTGACCATTAACTGTGTCCCAGGTGACCAGGGCCAGCTGGGTTCCTCATTCTTAGCACAAAAACTAGTGGGAGGCGGGGGTGGCACTCAACCCTGTCTCTCTAGAAAGTTCCTGCATGGCTCGGAGGAGGAGACCTGATGGTGATAAATGCACGGCCCGGCACTTGGGCCCCGGCTGGCTGCTGTCCCGGGAAGGTGCTTCTTTCCTCAAGAAGCCGGCCTAGCTAGAAACTGCTGCCGGGCATCTCCCTGCTCCAGGGGCTGCTTTCTCTTCTCAACTCCAGCACTACCAGCTCATGTGACTGAAGCAATGCAATTCCCAGTGCCCAGCTCAACCTAAAAAGGTGGAGGACAGGAGTCCCCCTTGGTGCGGGTGTGCGGTCCTGAGCGTGCCCCCCAGGCTGTCTGCCTCCTGAGAGGATGTCTCAGTTTGGGACTAGTGAGGACTGGGCTGAGTGGCGGACTCGGGGCTGGGTGCTGGAGCAGGAGACATGGGGAAGAGCTCACTCAGGGGGCACATGTCTTCATTGTCACCAAGGGCTCCCCCTGAGCCCTCCGCCAGTGGCAGGACCCCAGCTGGTGACAGGCACCCAGTCCCTTGCCAGCCGTGAAGAGCAGGAGCTGCCCTGGCTCAACTCAAGTGTCTTGACCCAAGGCTCATGCCCAGTTCTTGAGCTGGTCACTGGGCCTCGGAGGGTGCAGGGGAAGGACTGTGTCTCTGGTCAAGGTGAGTTCCACTCCTAAGGCCAAAGGTGAGGCCCCAGCAAACTCTAGGGTGGCAGAAAAAGTCCCCAATAGAAACAGGACCTGTCCCTGAAGAGATGGCCCATGGGCCTCAGACAGGTGTTCCATGACCCATTGTTCCACAGCAATTACAATGGAACATACCTCCCCATACGGTCAGGCTTCCGGAGCTGGGTCTGTGGCCCCGACACCCAAGAAGGCTCTCTGATACTCAGCCTCACTCTGGGGGTGCAGGAGACCTTCATTCTTATGCCCCGGTCCCCTGGCAGTCTTCCCCCCCCCCCGGTTATAAACCAAGCGCCCCATCACACAGTGGGCTCACACCTAATGCAACCGAGGGAAATCTGCTCTGTTATTCGTGGAAATGGCCCCATTCTTGGGAGAGTCTGAACCGAGTCTGCCTTCATAAGCACAGAAACTCAGTCAGCATCTCTGTGGAAGGATCGTGTGGAGACACCTTCTCTCTAAGTAATGGGTGCTGCTGCCTGGGCTGGGCTGCTCAGGGGCCTGAGAGGAGAGTTCCATCTGGAGGCCGAGGCCACTGAAGGCCTCCCATTAGCTGTGCTCAGCCGAGCCCCAGTGCCGGGTCAGCTTCACCAAAGACAGCCTCCTGCTCTCCCCGCTTGAACTCACGTGGCCCACCCCGGGGAAGGGCCCTGTCTCCCTCCTTTTCCTCCCTCATCTGAAAGCCTGGAAAACGCGAGCGCCTGGAGTGGACAGGTGGCTGTGAAGGCTGAGTTACTGCCGTGTCGCCATGGCCTAGCTCGTGAGAACACTCACTCATTTGTCCCTTGCATGCCCGCACATCTCACTCCTCTGCCCACTTCCCAACTGCAACCGAGTCTTGTTCAGAGTCCCCCTGAAAGGACCTCACAGGGGCTTGAGAGTCACCCAGGCCGGGTGCTCTCCCGACGAGGGGACACCATAGCTGCCTGGCAGCAGTGGCCAGCTGCTGGCAAGGCATGGCTTGTGCATGCACCATCGCAGAAGGGGTGTCAGCACTTGCAAAAAAACCCTGGAGGTGACACAGAGTGAGGACTGAGGAGGCGTCATGTGGAAGAACTCGGAGTTTGACAATGCTGATGGAGAAGCCATAGAACAGCGACAGACTCTAAATGGGACAATGTTTTAGGAGCACATTAACCAGTTAATTTGCATATGATTTTCTTCTCACACATGCACAAGCTTGATGTATGTTAAAATCCCTTGCCTAAGTAAGTCTAAAATACGCTCTTTGTATATGTATAAAGTAAATCTTTAAGTAATAAGAAAACTCTGTATCAGAGTTTAATTGGCAAATTTTTCTTTCTGCATGGGTACGTAAAACAGTGGTACAGCTTGTAATGGATGATGTTGTAAGTTTGATAAGATACGGTATTTGCAAAAGAAAAAAAATCTGGCTCTTGAGTTTCCACCCTCAAAATCAGCAAGTCTGATGATACAGGGTCTTGATTTCTGTGTGGCAGCCATTAGCTAGAGAGCCGAGAGGCAGTTGCCCCTTTTGAATGGGGTACATTGCACCCCAGTTTGCCCCAGTCCCCACTACTCCCTACTACCTTATGCTAGGCCCTCATCAATTATTCTAGTTACTCTCTGGTCTCTGGAGTGTTGGAGTCTGTCACCCCTGAAAAGATACATTCACTGTTGCCTGCTTGGGAAACGATGACCCCTGTGCAGCCCCAGCAGCTAAGATTTGGCCTCTGATGACATCTCAGTCCGGACTTGGGCAGAGGAGAGAAGAGTGCAGATCCAAGAGCCGCTACCGAGCAATGGTACTTGAGAGGGGCCCTTGGAAGGTGTGCTGTCCCGACAGTGTTCCAGCATCCTGTCCTGTTCCATGATTAGCCCGCTGCATGGCCTCCCTGCTGAAAGATCAGCCACCCATCTCCTGCCACTAAATATTTGGTCACACTTGTCCAGTGCATGTCACAGAGACACCCAGGCATGGCTGAAATCAAGCAGAGGAACAAGCCAGGCTCGGTCTGAGGTCCCAGCTGCCCATGGGGCCGTACATTCGCAGACTCCCGCTGAGCGCTGCTCACAGCAGGCAGCAGCCAGGCGACGGGATGTCAAAACGCAGCGCTCCGTGGACCGAGCCACAGGCACGGGAGGGGCTGTTGCCTGGCCGAAGTGTCAGAAGACAGGCAGAGAAGTGACAGGAAAGTGAGGGGCGGAGGGTATTTCTATTTTGGGAAGTCAGAGAAAAGCACCAGAAAGTGATTTCAAAATGAGGTTTTTCAAAGATGAATGCTCGTCTGGAGCACCAGAAGGGACGGGCAGGGAAAGGCTGTGCAGACCGAGGGGCGGGAGCGAATCAGTGCCACGGCGTCTGTCAATCCGTCCTAGGTAAAGTGGTGGTGGGGGGGTTCATTTTAACTTATTTTACATGAAAAAATTATATAATAATAAAAATATGCAATTATGAATCCATTCTGAATTGTATTGATTTTCATACGAACACAGCCATAAAGTATGTATATATATGTTATATATATTTTTTCAGCAGAGGAAGGGCCCCGGAAAGTGAAGGCCCCCCAGGGCCCACAAAATCCCCCATTTCTCTCAAGGAAGCTTTCTCTGGTGCCCAAACTGCTTCTTAGTCCCTCTCTAGACATCCATTATTTATTTTATAAAGTAAATGTGTTCGTGTTTACATTTATTTTTATAATTGCTTGTCATCTGTCCCCTCCCTCACCCCCAACTGCACACCTAGGGGTGTGGGGTTGCAAGCAGCCTGGTTGAATGGACAGATGGGTGAATGAGTGAGTGAATGAGTAAATTTTAATTTTTCTCCTGAAAATATCTATTGTTGTCCTTCTGCAGCTTTGCATCCCTTTATGCATTGAGACCCTCCCCTAGCTTCTGGTCAGAGGGGATTTCACTTCCCCTGTCTTCACCCCAGCAGGAGCTCACCTCTGAGGTAGCACCAGAGGCTGAGGGCTCTCTGCAGAGAGAAACTCCGCCCCTTTCCATTCTGTTCCTCATTCTACCCTCACATTATTGAGACATAAGGGATGAGGGTGTCACTTAGGGCAGATGTGGCACACTCCAAGAACGAAAGATTTACTAATACTTCTCTTTATTAGGAAGTTGCTTTCTAGTCTTCCTCGTACCTTAGCTGGGAAGGAGGAGGCCCGGGCCGGCCCCAAACTGGGATCTGTACCTCTGGTGTAAGAGTCACTCAGACCCTCAGGGAAGTCCATGCAGCCTACACTCAGGGAGAATTGGGGAAACCTGCCCTTGGCTGCAGTGTGAGCCCAGGTGAGCCAGGTCACGGTGATACACTTCATGGGCCCCCAAATCTCAGAAACTTAACACAGCAAACATCTGCTTTATGTTTCAAGCAAAGTCCAGTAGGATCTTGGTGTCTCTCTAGGGAAAAATGACCTTCAACTCAGCTGACCTGGCTGCTTGGAACTTGTGGTTCTGCCATTCTAACACAGGTCTTCCCCACCTCTGCCACCATCCCGGGAGAAAGAGAGTGGGGAAGGACACACAGGCTTTTCGATGTCGTGACCCAGGAGCGACACCATCACTTCCTTTCACATTTCATCAGCCAGTACTGGCTGGCGGGGTGGTCCGAGCCAGTTTCAGGAGGCTGAGAGGTGCAGAGCTTTGTACCCAGGAGGAAGAGCGCCCGCCTTTGGTGAACAGGAGCCCCGGGCGCAACGTGGGCAGTGGGCGCAGCCTGAGCAGGGGAGGCAGGGGAGCCGGAGGTCCCTGTGGATGCGGACCACACGAGACCACTCTATGGGCAGGCGTGCCGCACCGTGCTCCTGCTCCTCCCGCAGCAAGCCCATGTTGTGACATCTGCCAAGAATGGCAAACGTTGACCCAGGAGGGGAAGAGAGTGTTCTCTTTATTTTTGGGAGTCACAGTTCTAATGACACGCCTGCCTCCCCCCACCAGGGGCATGAGCAGACCCTGGAGTGATCTGAAGCATTCGAGGAGGGCCTCAGCCTTCCGTCTCTAAGTGTGCAGTGGGCTTGGGTTCCCGATCCAGCGAGGCAGAGGCGATTAATGAGGTGAGTTCTTGCTTTATGTCAGAAAGTTCAAGGCAAGCGAGTTCACAGGGAGAGCTCTTGGCAATCACGTGGATGCGGGATCAGACAGAGACAGGGTGGGGACCTGCAGCTCCTGCCCTGTTGCTGAGTGACTTCCCTGAGATGCGCTCACCTCTCAGAGCCTCTCCTTCCCCTTCTGTGCTGTCAGGTGATAACACCTGCCCTGCAGGTCAGTCCCCGAAGACTCAAAGTCACACGACACCCACCTGGTCCCTGTCCTGCACTTTCTTTCTCTTCTAAGGGTTATCATCCTACAAGATATGTACCAGCGACCCCCAGACACGTGGAGAGGACACCGAGGAACTTCGCAGAAAAATACATTAAAAGACAAAGTGGGAGTGTTCTTGTTGCTACATTTCCTTGTAGCCCTGGTCCGCTCGTGCCTCTGATCAGCTAAAGTAGGGTCCCAGACTCAGCACCCCCAAGAACGAATGCCAAGCAGAGGCCTTTCAGTTTCAGAAGTTGAGGCACCGTGGGGAAGACGTACAAGTCCAGAAAATCCAATACACTTGGGAGTACACACAGATGGACAGGATCTGGGTCCCCCACTGTCCAAGCCAGATCCCAGGGCTCCAGGAGATTCTGACAAGGGCTGTGATATGGGTGAGGATTAATGAATCCAAATGAAACCAGGGCCAGCGTGGGGGAAGCTAAGTACAGAGAAGGGGCCCAGACAAAAAGCCATCCTCTTCCCTGCCCCTCCTCTGACCTCTGGGGACACTGGTAGCGTTAACTCTTCCCTCCTCACAGTGTCCCCACCGTGATCTGGGCCTCAAGCCACAGAGAGCGACAGACATTTGTCAGGGAGTGTGTGGCTCACAGACAGGCCTTGGACAGAGATGGCTTGGAATCCTGATCTGGCTGCACACAAGCTGTGTGACCTCGGTGGCTGGATCAGCCTCTCTGTTGTCGGTTCCCCTTCTGAAACATGGAGGGGAATCCCATTCTCTTCAAGCGGTTGTCATAAGGTGGGCCCTCTGGTTTTCAGCAGAGCAAGGCCTCCTGGCCGGCCTGGAGGCATCAACTCGAGCCCAAGCCTGTGCACTGAGGGACAGCGGCAGGTCACCCTCGTAGGGGCTGACCCTGACCATGCTGTCTTTTGTAGAAAGCTAAGGGGGTGACAGGCACGACGAAGCTTCCACTCTCAAAAAAAACATCCATCGAAAACCAGCCACCCCAGCTCGTTGCTATATGTGAACAGTGAGGCCTGCCTCAGCGCCTGCCACTTACCAACCTCCCCAGGGTCTATTGGCTTTAGCCATGTTAGGAAAAGTCTGGCCCCTGCAGGAAAATAATGCTATTAACTTAGGCAGTGCAGGGTCCCAAAGCTGGGAGGGCATCCCTGGTCCCCTTACCGAGAAACCCTGCATGGGGGACGGCCTGACTGTTTCAGACAGAGAGAAAGCCAGTGGGGGATGCTCAGGCCTCTGTCCCCACTCCTGAAGGATCTGTGTCAGTGAGGACAGGGGGAGGGGAGAGGAAGGTGACAAACTGCTAGGATAACAAAGGGCAGAGGTTCACAGAGAGCCTGGAGCAGGAAGCCAAGCCAGGGGCTGCTGCAGAAGCTGGATCAGCCCGGAGTCCACCGCCTGTGTTCACCGGCTCTGCAGCGAGGACCGTCCAGTTGGCTGTGTGGTGGGCGCTGCATTCAGTTGTTGAGGAGACTGAGGAGCACCCATCACCTGTGGCCCTCACAGCACCCATCGACACCTGCACCGCCCCCATCCGACTCACCAGGCCACCCACCCCCACCTGCCCAGACCCTTGGGAGAACTCCCCACAGGCGTGGGTGGGCCACAGAACACAGAGGGAGGTTTGGTGGACTCTGAAGCCTCAGTGGACGCGTCAGAAGCACTAGCGGTGGGAATTCCCCCACCACATAACATCACAACACAAATTTTGGGCTTTTGTTTTGTTTGCACCCCAAAGTCAAATTACATATATTGACCCGAGACCTGCTTTTCCCAGTTCAGCGTCTGCCTGAGCACTTCTCCTTGTCAGAGCCTGGAAGATGAACCTGCTCCTTCTAACAGCTGCAAAAAACCCGGAACGCAAAAGCAGCAGGATTCCAAGTGCCCTCTCCTTGGAACGCTGCGCTGTCCCTGTCCCCACCATCCCAGAATGATGCTGCAGCGAGTGCCCTGTCCGTGGGTGTGTATGGGCAGCTTCGTGCTTTTGGAATGTGGGATTTTTTATCAAGCTTTGATAGCTTCTGCCCTTTCTCCTTATAAAAAGGTGCCATCATGGTACCCCTTTGTTGTGCATAATTAGGGAGAGGCTTAGAGGGGAAAGGGACTTGGCCAAGAGCCCTCGACTTCTAAAGTGGAAGACACAGGATTTGAACCCAGGTCTGCCTCTCCCAGACCTAATAAATAGATACACAGCAGCCTGAGTTGGAGAAAGTCCCTGTTGCTATGGCAATGTGGGGGGGGGGCTGTAATGACTCTGGAGAAGCCAGGCCTCCACAGGGCCTATATTGGTGTGTCTCCATTCTTGGAGGCTCAGCCCTCTCTCCCAGAGCCCACCACCAGCTTCTGGAGGGCGGCCCCCAGCCCCCGGAGGCAGCAGCTGTCAGATCAGCCCATCAGCCTGGAGTCAAGGTTACCCAACAAAATGTGTGTGCCACTGGGGCCTCCCTGACAAGCAGATGGCTGAGTCTTTCTCCTTCAAGCCCCATTACAGATCTGTCTGCGCTGCAGCTGCATTGGGGGCCACGAGGCCACTCCCAAAGCTCTCAGCACAGGCTGCGACCCAGCCCCAGAGACCGTCCCCATTAGTGACGTCTAATGAACCTCCTGCTTTGGTTCAGTGGAAGGGCCCCATGTAGCAGGGACAGACCCGAGACAGATCTTGGGACTCTGTTCAATTTCTCCCTCTGAAGTTGGGAAGAGAACTCTTTCTTTCTCGGAAGATAGTGCTTATGGGCAGTATTGCGAGGGAGAGGGTCAGAGATCAAGCAGAGTTCAGCCCTAACTGGCAAGCAGTCTGAGTTAATTCATTCATCTCCCATCCTACCCGCGGGCTGGGTCTGCAGCCGCTCCTCCGGCTGTTTGCTGGCTCACTGTAGCGCCCTCCACCTTCCGCCAGGCTGGCTTATTTCTTACAATGAGCAACAAGTTTCTGTTTGTTGGTCTTTCCTAGAATGTGAGCGCCTGGCCATTCCTGGATACCAGGCACCATACCTTCTCCATGCCTTGCACAAGTTCAAGCTCAGAGTAGGTGTTCTGTAAATGTCTGATGAAGGGAGGTCGGGTTCATTCACTCAATTCATTCATTCGATAAATATTCTACAGCTACAATACTCTGTGCTTTGCTCGAGGCTCAGTTTGTCTGATTCGGTGGCCAATAAATAAATAAGCAAGCTAAGGCATTTGATGGTTCAAGGAATCCTGGAGTACAAGTCCAAGGTACAAGTTCAGGCATGGCCAGATCCCTTTCTGGGTGTCAGCTTCCTCCCTCTGCAGGGCCAGAAGGGCCTCCTTGTCCCTGCAGCCAGCTGTTGAATAATCAATGACCTTCAACAGCACATGTGGCCCTCAAAGAAACAGATGCGCTGCTTGCTGAGTGCCAGATGCTAGACAAAAGTGAGCAGTCTTGGGGAATGGGCTGTCTGTGCCATGAGCAGACAGGAGAACAGGTGTGGATGAGTACTGATGGGTGCTCCAGGAGCCGTCGGCAGGTGAGGGAGAGGCCGAGGCCAAGGCCAAGGCAGGGCGGGCCAGGATGGGGCTCTGGTCCTGGGCCCAGGGGGACCCTCCAGACTTGTTCTGCAGCTTCCTAGCTGTAGCCTCTCTTGGAAGCTGTTGACCTCTCCCAGGTTGTCTTACCTCCTACGGCTTTTATCAGCATTGAAGGAACCAGACTTGAGATGGTCATAGCACAGTGTGGCTAATCCTTGATTCTAGAGCCTAGTGGCCTGGGTTCAAATCCCTGTCACCCCCTTTCTGGGTGAAGACCTCGAACAAATCATTCACTGTCAGTTTTTCTCCATATAGAAAATAGCTAACAGTTTTGGTTTTTAAAATGATAATAAATCTCAGTAAGTGGTAGTTATGACCATGTAATTGCCTGGCACACAAGAAGTGTGAAATACAGCTCTTGGGGAGTTCATCTGAATAAATGACTTTCTCCCTTTCCAGATTCTCAGGGATTCCTGACTCTTCTCCTTCCATCAGATGGAGTAACTCCCCCTTCACCTGCTCCCCGAACTGCAGACCCACCCCCATCCCAGGCTCAGCAGAACCGAAAGCCCCGAGTCAGGGCCTCGCTTTGGTTCCGTGTATGTGCATGTGTAACACCAATAAACAGCCTGCCAGCCTAGAACCCATGTTTGCCCAACATCGGGTAGCTCTGCCACCAATACTGTTGTCCCAGGTGGGGAAGGGGAGCCTCTCGTCCCCATTGCATTAACGCAGGCAGAGAAGTGGGTTTCATCAGGCTCCAGCATGCCTGGCTCTCCTCCGGGAACCGCCCTGACATTTCCTTTGGGCACCGCGGGGAGCTGTCTTCACGACATCAGCATGAAAAGGCCATGCACCAGCAGGAGCCCCTCTGTGGCAGGGACCCTGCAGTGCAAGGGGCTCACTTGCCCGTGGAGCTGCTGCAGCTCCAACCAGGATGGAGAGGGGGCAAGAGGAGTGGGGTGGGGAGCCTCCTTCACCAGGGTCCCAGCCATGGTGGCATCAGAGCGCAGCGTGCCGGGCATTTCAGGAGCTGATCTACTTCCCCACCCGCTCCTCCCGGCTGCATGAAGATGAGATGAGGTGACCCGCATGGAAGGCGTCTCCTGGACCACAAGACCCCAGGTAGACAGCCTGGATCTCCAATCGTGTGGTGTGGTAAGACTTCCCATTGGGAGGCCTTCGACCTTAGCCCGGCCCGTGGAAGTCCCAGCAGTTGAATTAGCTCAGACACCTGACCCAAGCTGGGCCAGCAAGCACCAATCCTGCAATTTCTTTTTTCCTGGAACTTTTGGGAAAAGAGGTTTCTTTCCCTGAAGGTGTGGCCCATGATCAAGCCATGCCTGAAGGCAGTACCCTCCTGGGAAGGCCAGCCACAGTTGTGCCTCTGATATGACTGAAAGATCCCTGCCAGATACAAGATGCAGGAGTCCTAGCAGCCCAGGCAGGGGGAGCACAGTGTGCGGGCTCGCCAGACCAGGCCTTCTGGAGGAAGGACCCTGAGTGGGTGGAAAGAATGAGTGGGTGCTCTTGGGCAGGCCTCCTGCCACGGGAATCACATCCGCAAGACTTCCGTGGGCTCCGACAGGCCCATTGCTACCAGATGCAGGCAGAGTGGAGAGACTCAGAAAGGGGATCTGAGTCCCCTGCCCTCGAAGGGCTTTGAACTCCATGCCAAAAAGTTCAGCTTTATTCTGCAGGTGGTACGTTCTCATTCAGGAGTTCTCAACGCAGGGAACTGGCTTTCTGAATGAACAACCTGCTCAGAAACCCTCCGGGGACCCGCAGTCCTCGTCTTCTCCTTCCTGAATCCTGTCACCTTCTGTGCTGTGCATCAGCTGCCCGCCTCCCCCACCCACACCCCTACCCCCACTGCAGCCTCAGCTGAATGGCGCTGGCATAATTAAGTCATGCTGGGTGCCATTCCCAAAATGACCCAGCCCAGGCCAAGGAAAACAGTGGTTCTATTAGGGTCTGAGATTTCTTTAAGACTCAGGGGTTCTCCTGTCCCTCAATTCCACCACAGAAACAAAACTCAGCCAGCCTGTAACTGAACACTGGGGGTGTGGGGTGAGTGGTTTTGGGGAGGGCCACCAGGTTCTTTCTGGCAGCGCCTGCCAAGGGGGCTTCCCTATTGGGTACCACCCAAATGCTCGGAAGATGGGTGCCCACCCCAGCTGCCTCCTGCTGGACAGAGGAAGAAGCAGGCGGTGGTCCCCATTTTCCTGCTGGCCGGTGGCAGGGGCTGCTGCTCTCAGCTCCTACAGACTGATACTTCTCTCTGACCTCAGCCCCCACTCCACCAAGTGCATGTGGCAACCCCTTGCCTGCAAAGGAAGGTGTGGAGACATCCCAGCACATGGCTGGCATCCTCCAAGCAAACCAGAGCTGCCCCTTTCAGGTGGAGGGAGGTTCTGGGCTTCACCTCATTCCCACCGGGACCCCTTGGTGTGACACTTGGGGCAATTTGCCTCCTGCCAACCCTTGGTGATGGTGGGGGCTCCACCCAAACCAATTGTCACCTCACCCACCGTTCCCCATGCTCCCCTGTGGCCCCTCACTCCACCCTGGACACTGACAGACCCTTGTGTGACAGACCTCATGACGAGGTTCGCCTTGCTCTTGCAGGCTTGACCCCTCTGAGCCCCCATGTCTGCCCATGTGCCTCCCTTTGCAGGTTGTCACAAACAGCTCATGAACTGGCCATTTCAAAGGGCTTTGTCATCTGTGAAGAAGCTTGGGTGGTGAGGGGATAATTGGGGAACTTGGCGTCTCATACAAGTCCCTGACCGAGTCCCTGTAGAGTGCAGGGCACTCAGAGTGCTGGGTGCAGGCTGCCCACCAGAGGCTGCAGAGAAAATTCCCTCCTCCCTTCACCCCTCCCCGCTCCTCTCCCATGTCCTGCTGATATTTGGGTTTGGATGTAATTCCAAGGGAAGGGAACAGAGATTGCTCCAGCAGGGGCCCTGGGGCTTCCCACACAACAGCTCCAGTACCCCAGACCCTCCCGTGCCTCAGAGGGGGCCGAGGCGAGACCAGAAGCAGCAAACCTACCACCCCACCCCAGTCTCTGCATTCAGCCCTGCTCCCTGAGCTACACAAGGACTAAATCTACAGCCTTCCGAGGCTACAGTTCTCAGATTCTTGCTGATGCCCGGTTGCCATGGCTACCTGAAGCTCTCCCGTGCCACCTTCCCAATGTTATGAGGCAGGAGGGGGAGGCGCAAACAAAGGAAGAGGAGCCAGGCTGAGGCAGCTGCGAAGGGGGCACCGCTGAGCAGCACGGCCCCTTTGTGTAGCTGGCTTTCCCCCACATCCTCTGAAATGAAATACACACACTGTTTCACCACATCATGCTAACTAAGGCATTCCTTTTTGAAGGGAAAATAAAAACTAATAAAATGTGCCTTGGTGCCCAGGTGGGAAACTAGGAAATGTACACTGATGTTTTAACGAGAGCAATGATAAGTAACAAATAGGACCTCACCTTTGCTCTCACGCTGAAGCCTCCCAGCAGCCCATTGTGCAGCCGAGCAAACTGAGTTTAGGAGCAGTGAGCGGGCTATCTCAGGTCACAGAATCAGTGAGGGGAAGGGCAGGGATGTGAACCCATCTCAGAGCCCTTCCTGGCCCTGGAGGTGCCACCAGTCCCCGTCTCCTGGGAAATAGCCATTGTGCCATCAACAGTGGGCCGGGCAGCCAGGCCCCTGTGGGAGACCAGGAGGGATGCTGGTCCCCTCTCCTGGCTCTCCAGCCCAGGTGTGCTGAGGCAACCTGGAAGCAGCCCAGGGCCCCAGGTGTCTCTGGAATCTACTTTCACGCCATCTGCCAGCAGGATGGCTTGATCTTCATCCCTTGGCATCCCAAACTTCCATCTCTCCGCCCCCACTCCCCCTCACTGAGGCGACACCTCTGCCTAGGAAGCCCAGGGTAAAGTTCAAATGCCTTCACATCTGCTGCAGGGTGGGGGGGCAATGGGGGGTGGGGTGAGGGTAAGGGCGGGTGGGCCCTCTGCTAGGTTCACCATTGACCCTCTAGTACTGCCCCCTCCCCCTTCCCCTAACGAGCTTATTATCACTCCAGCCAGACTGAGCTCTACTCTTTCTTATCTCTTTTCCTCTGTTTCAGTTGTTTCCTCTGCCTGGGACCAGGCCCCTCCCGCGGAGCCCCAGGAATTCCTTACTGAACGCCCAGCCTCAGCCTGTGCCATCTCCCTCCCCTGCAAGCTCATCCCTGATTTCTGGTCCCTTTCATCTCCGTGCAAACTAAGTCCATCCCTCCTCTCAGCCCTTAAAATATTTACACTCGTAGCACTTGTTTCATTTACTGAAATTGCCTATTTATAAGTCCATCCCCGCCTCCCCACCACCAGGCTGTGAATGCTTTGAAGACAGAGACGACGCCTGGCTGGTTGCTACAATCAGAGTGTGCAGCAGATGCTCGGGAATCTTTAAATGCTTGACTGGCTCATGCGCACACACACAGGTGAAGAGAGCACGTCCATGTGACTACAAGTTGTTTTAAGCTAAACCAACAAGAGACAGTGCTGGAAGGAGCTCCTTTCTTATTTGAACATCTAGTAGGAATTGTTGGAACCAGATTTGCACGATAGGAAGAAGTCTGATCTGAGGCTGTGCTGGTGACAGGGCTCAGGGTACCGGGATCCAGGCGTGCTCGGGAATCATCAGCATCCTGTCTTATCTCAGCATCGCCATCACGTCCAGCCAGCCCACTCACTGAGAGGAAAATGTATGCTTTTAACTGCATTTATTAGAAAATCATAGCTGTGGACAAGAAGAGGACTTCCCAAGAATCTAAACAAGGCAGGAAAGGGCAAAATGACTCACTCCCTAAACTAAGAGGGGCAAGGAAGATGACAGCAGAAATTAATAAAATAGAATGCAAGCCATACAGAGTCAGTGAATTTGATCAATGCAACCAAAGGTGGTCCTTTGAAAAGACTGCTATAACAGATGATTTTCTAGCAATCCTTATGAAGAACATCAGAAAGAAGATATTAAAAAGTAATGTTGGAAATGAAAGAAGACAAGGAACCACAAGTGAGCGTGATATTGAAACTATAGGAACACTAGGTACAACTTAATGTCAATGAAGTTAATGACTGCTTAGGAAAATATTAATTATTAAAATTGATTTAGGAAGAGGTAGACAACCTAAATAAATCAATAAACATAGAAGAAATTTAAAAGGTAACCAAAGACCTATCCCTTACAAAAAAACACTAGTAGTTTATGGCAAGTGCCACAAAACTTTCCAAAAAATACATTGTCCACGATATATATATAAGTTGTTCCAAAACATAGAACAAGACAGAAATTATTTCTCCTTAGTTTGTGAGCATAAACCTTATATCAAAACTAAAAAAAAGGAAATAGTAGGCCATATTCACTCAGAAACAGAGCTATAAACACACTGAACAAAATGTTAGCAAATCAAATCTAATAGTATATCAAAATAGTAATGGCAAAGATATTTCATTATTCAATATTGGAAAATATATTAAAATTTCACCAGCTTAACAAATAAGAGAAGAAAATAGTATGTGATGATTTCAATAGGGACTTTTGTATGAGATGGTTTCACAACACATGATAAAACTAAACACTTGCTTCTGTTGAAATAAAGTGATAACCTAACAGTTGATGCTTAACCAACATGGGGCCTGTTGATGAAATATGACACCATTGCCTCTTAGGACTTGGACAGGGAAGAATGCTCTCTGTATCAGCCTGACACGCAACATTTTACTCAATGTCCCTGCCAATGGAATAAGGCAAGAAAAGAAAATAAAGGATTAAGATTTCAAACAAAGAAAACTGTTATTACCTGTAGGCAACATTACTATATTATCTCCCTAGAAAATCAGCTACCAAAATAACAAAACTAATAGGAGACATCAGTACAGGGGGAGTAGGTAGATATCTGCACAATGCTTAAAAGTTATCATTTCTTTTACTACCTAATAATCAACTTCAAGATGTAATTGAAATCCCCATTCATAACAAAAACAAAGAAACATACATGCCATATCTAGGAATAAATCTAATAAGAACTGTGCAAGACCTACATGTAGAAAATTATAAAACCTGATGGAATGAATGTTAGCAAGAATGAAAAATCCTGAACAATGAAGTTTCATGCCATAACCCTGGATGGGAAGATAAACTGGAAAGATGTCAATTGTCTCCACAGAATTGTAATATTCAAAGGCATTGTAATCACAATTTTGGATGGCCATCCTCTGGACTCCATTCATCTGCTACTCCTTGGCTTTATTTCCCATGCCCATGCTGGTCCCGACTCATCCAGCCCAGCTGGGGAATTCCAACACTGTCATTGGAAGTGTGTGCAAAGTGTACAGCAAAGCCACTGCACCCAGACACCTGAGGAACAACCTCCACTCCCCAAAGAGAAGCAAGAAGCCACGTGGCCCTCTGAGTGCCCATCTTCCCTGATCACTCCCTGGCCTTTTATGTCATACTTATTTTTATTCATAAACTGTCTGTTTCCCACAAGAATGAGGGTGAACAGGGACTTGATTTTGTTCATGAATTTTCCTATCTCCACTACCCAGAATCACACCTGGCCTTGGTAGACTCTCAATAGTCATTGGATGAGGTCAGGAAGTCACATGGCCTGACTTTAAGTTCCCCTGAGTGAGGTCCGTTTCACACTCTCCTGGTGGGTGGACACTGAACAAACAGACAAGGAAGGGGCAGCTTCCTCAGCCCTGCCTGCTCTTGAGCAGCCTGCGTCCCGCAAGGGCCTGGAAGCTCTGTGTGAGGATCCCCAAATGGCCCTTCCAATTGGTGGCCTCCTACAGTCAGGCACAGATGGCCCTTCCCCTTCCTGGTGGGCAAGTCTCACTTCTTTCCCCCAAAAGTTCCCAAAAATTCTTGAACCATCTACCTTGTGAGCCTCAGCGTTTTTCTCCTCTGCACCTTCATTTGCATTGCTTGAATAATGTAATTCCTAAACCCCCACATCAAGGACAAGGCTGGGCTGCAGCCAGCACTGCTGGTGATGTCTGGGATTGCAGTGGCGGAATTTGCATTTTTCTGAGAGCTCATTCTCATAAATTTCCCCATATACCTTGGCCACGGATCCATCAGACTAAAGATTTCCTATATCTCCTGCCCACAACCTGACTCAAGGAGAATTTCTAATTTTCTGTCAAGCCCCTGTTGCTCAGCAGGTTTCTTGCCTACAGTTTTGCTTCACCAAAAAATACTGAACCTTGAGGGAAAAGCCAAGTTGATCCAGCCTTCCCACAGGCTTTCATGAGAAGGGATTCCGCCAGCCTGAGCCAGCAGTGATGTGCATCCCCACAGGGATTTAGGGGTACTTCATAACAGGACAGGGCCAAAGGAGCCCCCAGGCAGGACTCACAAGGGCCTCACTTGGCCCTGGTTAATGGGCTCCCTTGGTTAACAGACTCACTTGGCCCTGAGGCCAGGGCTCTGAGAAAGGTGGCCTGCAGCTTGGGAAGAGAAAAAAAGCAGCCATGCGCAACCTTCCACCATGGAAATGAGAGCTAACACCCCTGGGCCACAGCCTCCTCATCTATGAAATGGCCATAAGCACATTCCCCCACCCCTTGCAGTTCTGGGCTGCTACCTGAGACCAGGGGCCCACCCTCAATGTGTCTATGACTTGTGACTAATCCCTCTGCTGAGAAAACAGCCTGGCACACAGTGGTTTGGGGAACCATGTGACCGTGTCTGTGCAAACTCGTGGGCAGAAGCCTCCTGGGAGATGGCAAAGGAGCCTAAGCATGGTCCGCTGCCTTGGGGGTGGCGGTTGTTTGCATGAGGACTTAAAAGGACCATCTGCCAGGGATGGGTGCCCCATTGAGGCAGCTTCGCCTCCAGGCCCTGGCGACAAGAGTGCAGGGCTGGCTGCTGCCAGCTATGGCACAGGGACCACGACCTAGCCTCGCAGAACTCACTTTTGCAGCAGGAGCATTCACTTTTTCGCATCCACCTTCTGCAGTGGCTGTAGGATTTTTTGAAAGCATCAATTAAATAGTGTGGGTTAAACATTTAATGCTGCACCAGGCATGCTTTTTTGAATTTTATGCCAAGCAGGGAATGTTAAGAGTGACTCAGCTGACACATGGTGGAAGGAAGGGAGCTCACTGAGGGCCCACAGTTGCTGGTCTTTGAATCTTGGTTCTCACCAGCTTTTGCTGCGTCATCCTCCCTCCCTTCCCAGCCAGAGGTGGGCTGCGCTGGGAAGCAAGTGGGTGAGTGCTAGGAGGGGACATATTTGGATTCCAAGTCCAGTTTCATGAGTCACCTGCTGGGTGACCATGGCTGGCTGGCTGATGTCCTAGATCTCTAGATCTTTCCACAAATATAGGTGCCAATAATGACAGTCCCCTAGTCACAGGGTATTGTGAGGATGAAATGGTGTGGGGTGCACGGGGCTGGACCAGGGTGAGGGGCAGCAGATGTGAACTAACACCAGGAGAGGCCCTGGTCCTGCTGTTCTTAGGACTCCCATCTCTTGGGGCTGGTGAGGAACAACAGTAAGAGGGATGGAGGACATGCCACAGGAAGGGGTCCTGGAGGGGCGTCATTGTCACACCAGGATGAGGAAGAAGAGAAATGAGTCCCCATGAGCCCCGGAGTCACTCCAGTCCTGGGATAACTGGACGGTTGGTCACACTAAAGGCATGATTGGAACAGCAGCACAGGGAGAACTGGGGGAGACAAGGAGCGCCCTGAAGGGTGCCTGCAAGGAGAGCTCAGCACCATGGACAGCGCCTTTCAGCTGGGAGCCGCTGCTGGGAGCAGAAGCTCCCGAGAAGGTGCCATTTCTTGGGGCACCCCATAATGAGAAAAGCAAATGCAAGTTAGGAGCCATCAAATTGTGTTCAAATCTAGGCCCCGCCATTAATCTGCAGAACTACCACCCCAGAGAGACGCCTCAAGGGGAAATAGGACAACGGGGCCTGCTTCGCAGAATTTTCAGGAAGATTAAGTAAAACAGTACCTGCCTAAGGACATCTCCTCAATGACCCCCTGCTGGCTGGGTTGTATGACGTTGTTCCCCAAATCAGTGAGTGCCCTGCCATGGGACTGTCGCCAGGACAGGAGATGCTGAAAGAGCCATTGAGCCCCTGGCCCAGGAGAAAACAGACACCCAGAAGAAGGACAGGAGTCAAGAATAGGGACTCGAACAAGGAAACTGAAGCATGTGCCCACTGCCCTGGCAAGAGGCAGTGGTGGTGAAACACTCAGAGAAATCTGCAACAACACCCCCATGAGTACTTCACCATTTAAAAAATGCGACTACAATGTCATAAGCCATGACAGGCAGTGACAATCGTGATGATAGCTAACAGTTCTGAGCATTTACTGCGTGCCAGGCACCCACGGGTTCATCTCTTTTAACTCTCACCACCATCCTATTTATTGTCCAGGTGTGGTCTCTGTGCCCATCACACAGTTTAGGAACCTGAGGCTTCTGACTTCAGTTCACTCGCCCAGATCACCTGGAGTCACAGAAGAGTTCAAAAGGCTGACTGGCCAAGTACTGGGTTCCACTCTCTACACCCCAACACTGGGAGTGAGGGAGTGTGCTCCACCCGAAGATCTATTGCCCAAAGGAGGGGGAGATATGTGCTGGGGAGGCAACAGACCCGCCCCCCAACTGGCGCGTGGCCAGGGAGCTGCCATCAGTCGCCTGCCTGGAGCAGCCGCTGCCTTTGTGCAGCCCAGTCTCAAACTAAGCCTTGCCTAGACCTTTGTGCATGTTGGTTATGGAGTCATTAAAACACAACACAACACAGCAAAAAACCTTTCAGATGCAGTCATTGACCACACATCCTGCTTGCTCCAGTTCCTCAAGGCATGTTTTCGAATTTCAAGTTTTCCCAGTTCCATTGTTTGTAATAATTAGTAAAGAAATCCCTCTCCATGTAAGAAACCTATTGTGTTCCATCTCCACGAAAACAAGGTGTAGAATCATAAGAACCTCATTAACAACTCTTTTCCAAAATGATCAGTCTGCTTGGGCTGTCGGAGGTGTTGGACTCAGTCCTGAAAACTCTACTTGCATGATGCTATAATTGTTGTAATCAATCATACCCTCCCCTTGAAGCACTAAGCGGGGACCTTTTTTTCCTGGAAGGGAAACAAAGCAAACCTTTTCTCAACGACAAGTAAGTCACAGAATGAGAAGCAGTTGGCCTAGTGGTTTCCCGCCCAGGGGAGAGCTCCCATCCCAGCCTGCTCTGTGACCTGGGGCAAGTCACCTGACCCTTCAGTCCTCAGTTTCCCCATCTGTAGAGTACTGGTACAAAGCAAGCACTCACTAGCATTTCTGTTTGATATCTTGATATGATGTCATAGAATTAGGATGCTTCGATAGTGTGTGCTCCTCTCCCGGTGTTCTTGCCCCGTGTCCAGGTGACAAGTTTGCCACTTACACCCAAGGAAGTCACCCTTTGCCCCTTCCTTTCTCAGGAGAAACCAGATCATAAATTGCAGAGACAGGAAAAGGCAACCTGGTTACATTCCCAGGCCTCAGCTTCCCTCCCAGTCCTCTGTACCTCTGGTTTGTTGTGAACATGGATGGAAGTGTGTAAGATGCAGCCCTCAGCACCCAGCACATAGTTTTTGCTCCATAATAGGCTCTGTCCCTTCTGGTGCCCACTAAGTCACCTACATTCTCTTCACTCCTGAGAGAGAAGCAGGATGAGGTCCTTGTCCTCGCTGGGGCAGAGGTAAACCAACCTCACCAAGGTGCTCAGCCAGAGAACTCAGGAGGGTAAGCTCCATTCCTGGGTTCCAGTCCTGCTCTCTTTTCAAAGCTCCACACTGGGCTGTCTCCTTCATTCATCAAAACCTGATGAGTGCTGCCCATGGCCCGACTGTGGGCGGGGCTGCAGCACCTGTGCAGGCTTGAGTTAGGACAGAGAGCCTGACGGGAGCAGAGGCTGCTCCAAGCATTGGGGGCAGCTCGGTGTCTCCTCTCTCTGGGCCTCCTCCTGTCTCCTCCCTGCTTGTTCTTCCTCTCATTGCCTCTCTCAGGGGCAGCCCCACCCACGCAGCCAGCCACACTCTGATGAAGTTAATAATCAAGGTGT
This sequence comes from Anoura caudifer, assembly GCA_004027475.1. NCBI lineage: Eukaryota > Metazoa > Chordata > Mammalia > Chiroptera > Phyllostomidae > Anoura > Anoura caudifer. Next base: position 64,687 of record PVKU01000901.1, on the reverse strand, counting down.
CAGCTTTAAATACCAGTGAGCTCAAGGGAGACAACCTACTTGTTTTTCAAAAACAAAACAAAACAAAACAAAACAAAACACTGTAACAAGTGGAATATTCCAGTTGAGCTAACCCACAGCACATGGTGCTCAGTCTTGTAGGATACTGTTATGTGGCATTCATTCATTCATTCATTCTCCAAAGAAGTATTTACTTATGAGCATTTATCTATTAGGTGTCAGGCATTGTTCTAGGCCAGAGGTCAGCAAACTTTTTCTACAAATGCCAAGGTAACAAATATCCAAGACTTTGAAGGCCACGTGGTTTCTGTCCCCACTACCCAACTTGGCTGTGGTAGCACAGACAATCCAAAAACCAGTGAGGGGGCCTGTTCATTTGCAGAAACAGGAGGCGGGCTGGAGTGTGCCCACGCCTGCTCTGGGCTCCCGGGCGCAGAGGAGACCAGGCGCCCCGCTTGTGCCTCGTAAAGGTCAGGGTCTGGACCGTAAAGACGCACTGCAATGAGAGGGAGGGCAGAGGGCGTGATGATGATGGCAGTTAATTGTATATGGAGGGCCTGCCATATGCCTGAAACTTTACCTAAGCTGTTTCATTTATTTTTCCAACAACCCTGTGAAGGAGGCATTGTGTACTCTCACTTACAGGAAATGAGGCTCAGATGGGTGAAGTGACTTGTCTTGGCCATGGTAACTGGCGCAGCCAAGACCATCTGTCTGTCTGTCTGTCTTAGAATTAGAATTCAGAAGTAGTATGATTCCTCAAGACCAAAGTAGCAACATCAGACACCCTCTAACAGTTTGACTTGGCTGATGGGTGAAGGTGGTTTAAGCAACTGGCCTGGCCATGCAGGCAAGGGGCAGATATTTTTCACCATTTTCAAGCAAATACTTAATAATATACAAGAAATAGTAAGTTCCACCTCTTACAACACTTAAAACTTGCGATTTAGAAGAATCTACAGGCCAACCTAAACACGTGCAAGAGAAAACGAAGCTTCCTAAATTATTATTGCCTTGGGGGATTTTGAGTAAAGTTGTTTGAGGGCCCCTAATGGGGCCACCACCCTGTAGCCAAACTCAGCTTCTCAAGGTGTTCCTTCCACATAAAAACAGGGCTCTTCTCAGCGGGGAATCTGGAAATGGAATTCGCCCCCACTCATTGCATTAAGGGCCAAAAATAATAAAGTTGTCCCTCTGCTTTTGGGAAAGGAAATTTATTTGCAAAGGATTTGCTTGGCCACAGGAAGAGTTTCTGATGGGCCTGGATGAAAGAGAGATGTATCAGAGAGGAACAGAGTTGCCCAGGGTCCTTCTCAGCCACGTTCTCCAGGCCTCCATGGAAAGAGGCTTTCTTCCCAGAGCTGCAGGAAGGTTCTGTGACCAAAGCCCCAGCACAATGCCCTGCTCGTTGCTTTTCAGGAGAGCTGAGTCTAAAGCCCTTTGCCATCATCCCTTTCACAGGGAGGACAGTGCTCTCTTTGATGAGAAGGCGTTCACCCCAGCAGCTGCCCCGTCCACGTGCCTAGCAAGTGTGGCGGGTGAATGGGTTGTGTGTGGGGCTGACCCAAGCTCAGTGCAGCCAGGTTTCATGTGTGTTACTGAGCAAGGGGCTGAAGAACTACTCATTAAAAGTGCTACTTCTCAAAGAAAAATTACAACTCACTACAGAACAACCATTATTCAAAACTGCCAGGAATGGAGCTGAATGGAAGTCCATAACTACAGAATTAAAGAAGAAACCACATTGAGACTGGAAGGAGGAGCATAAATGTGGGAAGTGCTAGCCCCACAACCAAGTGCGGTGGATAAAAATCGTGAGGGATATCTCAGGAGCAAGGGGTCCCAGCCCCATGCCAGGCCCCCCAGCCCAGAGCTCCAGTGCAAGGAAGAGAAATCCCCACAATTTCTGGCTGTATAAATGAGTAGGGATTGAGGCTGTGGAAGACAGGAACTTCTGGGATCCCAGGCAGCTCCTCTTAAATGACCTATGCACAGGCTTACTCACATTCTCTGCCTCTGAGCACTGGAGCAGCAGTTTGAAAGGCACCAGAGGCATATGAGGAGGAACTGAAGTGTCCAGCATCAGGGAGAGAGCTGGGGGACAGCTTTCTCCCAGACAGAAGTGCTGGCAAAGGCCATTGTTCCTTTTCTGAGCCCTTTCCCCAACAGAGCTGGCAGGTGGAGGTCATATCTGAGACTCCTTCAGCCTGGCTCACACTGTTTGCCCCGCCCTGATATGTCCCATCCAGCTTTCAGGTCCACCTGAGCTGTTTCCAGTGGCTTTTCCAAACAGATGGCTTATCTCGGCTCAAGCTTCAGATTTTCCTAAATCTGTCAAACAAACAGCATCTGTGCTCCGCAAGCCCCGTACATCTTGCTAAGTGGCTCCAGGCCCAGGACTAGCAGCAGCCGGCTTTGGTTCACAGCTTGGCCTCACTTGGGCCCCTCCAAGCCCAGCACAATAGCAGCCATCTGTAGATTGCTTTGTAGCTTATTCCGGGAGTCCTCAGACACAACATGGGCTGACCTTGGCCTGCACCTCCTGGGAGGTCCCAGAGGCTGCACACCCATGGACAACTACAGCCCAGGTTGGAGTACTGCCGTCCAACTACCTCCACAAGCAATACTCTGAGTCTAAGCCACAGTGACCCTGTGAGGGGGAGGGGCTGTTTTAAAAGAATTCCAATTTGCAAATAAAAAATCTGAGGCTGAGTAAGAGGCTTGAATTCAAGATACAGTAGCTACAATTTGTTGAGTACCTGCTACAGGTAAGTAAAAAGACTTCATTGAGTTCTTGCCAAAAGTGGCCATACATACAATTGTTATCCCCATTTTAAAGATGGGGACACCGAAGCTTAGAGAGAGGCAGGGAGTTGGCCAAGGCCTAAGATCCAGGAGGGGCAGAGCTTGGAGACCTGGTTCCACCCAGGGACTCTGAGCTACCCTCTGCCCCATACCCCACCCCACGCCCAGCACAGTGCTCACCAGGGACCTCAGGCTGCAGCGAAAATTACACCAAGTCAGCCCACAGCCTCTGGTCCTCATTTCCTTGGAAGGAAACGGAGAGGCAGAGATGAAGACAAAGACAGATCGAGAGACACAGAAGACAGAGAAGAACAGAGAGGGAGGCAGAAGGCGTCCAGAGAGGGGGTGGCCGTGCGGCAACTTCAATTATGAGCGTTGGGCCTCAGTTCCCAGAAAGAAATCATTTCCGAGAGAAGGGCAGACTCAGATAAACACCCTGCTGTGCCAGACTGAGCCTGATCGACGGGGACCCTCCTGGACGTTGCCATGGAAACCAACCCTTCCCTAGCAACTGTTCAGGAACAGAGTTCTTTAAACAGGAGATAATGTTGTGTGCTTCCTGGAAAAATTATCGGGGATTTCTTTCTTGTCGTTTCCCCACGACTCCCCGGTTGGATTAGAGCGCATCGCAGACGTGCAGGGAGGAGGCTGATCAACAGCAGTTCTTCCAACGAGGGGTCTTTCAACTTTCCAGAAAAACGTCTGTCTCCCTAAATGTCTTCTGACCGGATCACTGCTGGGATCACCCCAGACACGGCCTTGGCCTCTCCCCAGCCGTCCGGTTGTCCCTGTCCCTCCCTCCCTGCCCAGCTGGGCCTGGGCCCCAGGGAGCACCAGCGGCTTCCCACGCCTGCTGGATCTCTGTGCCCAGCGCAGTCCAGGGGAGCCATCCAGGAGCGTCTCTCCTGCGACCTCCACAGTGCTGTCCCCGTGGGCTGGTGGGCTCTGTGCTATCTTCTCTCCACCCGCCTGGATTCCTCCCGCCTGGCTCTGAGGTCAGTGCCTCCACGGCCCCCTGGCTGACATGCCCCTCCTCCTCAGAGCTTCCGCCCCACCAGGCCCCCTGAACCCCTGTGGTCACATTCCCAGGGTTGGCCAGCAGACGAAAAAGGTGTGCAAAAGTCACAAATAGAGCTTGTTCTGCGAACCAAGGTGCTGTTTTTAATGCTCATTTCCTGGCTGCCTGAGCCTCTCTCTGCCAGCCCACAGTGTTCTGTGAAACCCTGTCCTCCAAAACCCAGAGCAGCTCTCCCCTGACCAAACGCCCTTTGGTTAAACTCTGCTGTAACTAACCTCCCAGTCCTTGGGTGTCCATGGGAACAGCTAGGTGCTCTCCTTCTTTCTGACTCTGCCAGAAATAGCATGTGGACCCAGGGTCCCTCCTCAAGACAGCCCTTCTCTGGTCCTATACGCTCCCCCTTCTTTTGAGCCACACACTCACAGCATGTTTTTGAGGCAATGGGTTAGCAAATCCATTTGTGACAGAGTGTTAGAACATGTGTTCATTACATCTTTAGCTGACATTGTGTAACTGAAAAAAATACTGGGTGTTTACAAACTGGCCATACAGATTGACCTGCTCTGCCAGCCCAGACTCCTGGCCTGGCCTTCCCCGCTCCCTGTGCCCTGATGGAGGCTAGAGCCCAGGGCTGGTGGGTGTGGGGAGGCTGGCCTCAAGCCCATGCTCTGCAGCCTGGACAGCCCCAAAGGGCAGGAGCAGGGCTTTCTTCCTTCTCCCCACCTGTCATGTGCATTCGCTCACAGCCCTGGTGCAGCCATGAACTCGGAGTCTCAGCCTCCAGCTCTGCCCTGGTCCCTCCCGCAGAAGCTGCCATCTGAGTTGGAGAGGAGGTGTGAACACAAACTATCAGCCACCAAGCAGGCTGCAGAGATGAGCAGTCAGTGCTGAACAGCACTGCGGTTGAGATGCTGGCACTGAAACCCATGGGTTGGAATCACAGCTCACGGCTTCCTAACCGTGTGATCAGGGGCCAGCCGCTGCTCTGCCTGGGGGGGCTCCCTCCCTTCACCTCCAGATGGGGGTGATGAAGAGGACATGGCAGCAATGACGGTGATGATGGGGCTACCCACTTCACGGAAGGTACTTGAACCAAGACACAAAGCGCTTAGCAAGTGGCACGTAGCAAGAGGCACTGTCTGTTGCTCTCCTTGATGCAAGCTGTGGACACTGAGTCCAGGCTGAGGACCAGCCAGATCCCTTTCCTGGTGGCTGCAACCCCGGAGGAATGACCCGCAGCCTGGACAGTGTGACTCAGGTGTCTGCAGAGCCAGTTGAGGAACAAAGCGGCCCACACACTGGGGCTGGAATTCCAGCTCCTCCGCTACAGCCCTCGGGCACATCTTCATCCCTCCGGAGCCTCAGTTTCCTCATCTGTCAAGTGGGGGTCAAGAGCCACTACCTTCCAGGGTGATAAGATTTAAATGAGCTAATCTTGCAAAGGGCCCTACCCCTTGCCCATCACCTTCCTCCTTGAGCTGTTGGCTCCCGAGGCCAACGGTGTTATGTTGGTGGCACCCAGATTCTTCTTTTGCGGGTCTGTCTGCATGTTTGAATCCACCTCCCGACTTCAGGGCTGTGAACAGGCATCATTCGTGGCTGAATGTCTGTGCCCTGCGCAGCCCGGCCCTCAGCAGGTGCTCAGCAGGTGCTCATAGGGTGAAGGGTGCTGGGCTGCAAGGCAAGCAGCCAAGTGCATCTCTTGGTCCTTGCTTCCGACCTTGGCCTCATTCAAGCCCCAGGTGCCTCATGGTGGGGGGTGCCCCAACACCCGACTCCAGTCCCAGCCTAACAGGACACTCTGCCCCCAGAGCTCACCCCTGCTCCGGGGACCCCAGAACCCCAGCCTCTTCCCCGCTGGGCCCACTGAGCAGAAGATGAAGTTGCCAAGCAAGGTCATGGCACTCAGTCACATCAATCTTTATTTGTTTTCCATCAGAAAAGTTCAAGGATTACACCAAAAAATACTTCAGCCTCTGCTACCTACTGACAAAAATACACCACAAAATTATAAAGCGCTCAGCGTTTGGCTAGGGACAATTTGTTATTAGGCTTTAGGTGACAGATGAATTTACAGGTGACTTGAGGTGGCGGGGCAGAGTGGTGGGGGGGGAGGGAAGAAGATCAGATGGTGGCGTTTGGCAGGACAGTTGGCACCACACTTGTCTTGCAACCCAGCTGCTGGGGACAAGGATCCCAGCAACACAGCAAGCCGGAAAAATGCCCTTTCAATGGCCTGTCGGAGCTTCGAGGGAAAATAGTACCATCTCTCAAATTACCAACTCTCCAGCTGGGTCTGGCCTTGTTGTCCTGGAGCTGACACGCCCCCACCATCCCCCCAGAGTGGACCTCCCCAAAATGTTAGTGGGAGAGTGTTGTGAGTGCACTGAGGAGGTTCAGGGTGGTGGGAGGTCTGGCCCAGCCCAATGCTGCCTCCTTGTCAAGAGCTTCTAGAACAAGATCGGAGAGACTGGAGAGATGCCCCCTGTCAATACCACAGAGCAGGCTAAAGACAGGCATGTGTCCCCACTTCCCTTAGAAATGATCTTCCCTGTGGCAGCTCCCATCATAAAGTCCCCCTGGCTGTCACCTGGTTATGACCTCGATTGTTTGGGAAGCAAGAAATCAGGTACCTGTGCTTCCAACACAGACAAATGTCACTCACGTGTCCTGTCCTGCCTTCTTCCTGCAGCCTCGACCCCCTTCTCTCCTCTCCCACCCGCGCCCACTCATAAACACAGGCAGTGTCCAGGTGTAGATCTAGAAACAAGAGAACAAGCCCGCATCTGCCCGCTCCTCGGTGCTCACTGACACCGCACTCATGCCCAGCCGGCGAGCTCAGAAGCCCTTTTGTACAAATTTGTGCTCATCTCACCAGCGCCCCCCTGCTGGGGGCCATGCCCTTTGACTTGCGTGCTTCCGGGTTTACTGACATCCACACCAGTCCTTCCATCCCACTCCGCCTTTCCTGCTTCCCCAGTCCCTGTCCTGCAGGCCAGCGGCCACCCAGACGCCCACCTGCGTCGCCACAGGTCCCATGCCTTCGGGAGCCCACACAGAAGCTACGCTCTCTCAACTAAGCAGCCCCGGGGATCTTTCCTGCCCTTTAGCACCATCCACGTGCAGCCAGTTTAATCCTTTTTTTTTTTTTTTCATTCATGTTTTCTGCTTCTTTCCTGTTCGGTTTTTAATTTTTCCTAACAAATAATAAGCAGGGGCTTTGAAAATATCTTACATGGAAACGATCAACACGAAACATGCCTTTGTACATGAGCCTGACTTGGGGACGAATCAACAATACCGAAGACGAAAAGAAATACCGATTCGGACAACTCCAGTGATCAATAGCTCAGGTTGAGTCCCCCCGACCCACCCCAGCCCCCCCACCCCCCATCCCAGGAGTACAGCATGGTCTTGTAACTGGAGCTTGGCTTAGCCAACGGGGGTCCCCCTTCCACCCCCAATTCTGGCTGCAGTGGGCCTCTAATGACCCTGGGTCTTGGGTGGTTTGGGCTCATGGATAACGGCAGCCGCTGACAGCCACGGCCCGATGGCTCGGGCGGTGCTCTGCTTGGCCACGCTGTAGTGGCTGATGACCGTGTAGAAGCGGCTTCTGGAGCTGGGGTCCTGAGAGGAGTAGTAAGCGTCCAGGGAGGCCGGGATACAGCGCTTGTGCTGGGGACAAGAGAGACAGAGTCAGGGGCAGCTCACAGACGGCTTCCAACCTGCGCCGCAACATGGCTACCCCATCTGGGGACCACAGCCAGAGATTGGGTGACAGACAGCACCCGGCCTGGGCCTCCCCAGCATCATCACAAGCACCACCATCAAATTTGATGAGAAGAGGATGGATCGATGTCTTCTCGTCATTGGCATCCAGATTCTGTGCACGGCAGCCTCCCTGCAAACTCTGAAGTGTAACGTGTCTGGCTGGGAGTTTTTGACTTTGGGTGAAGGACTGGGTTTCTGGTAGGAAGGAGAGCCCCTCCTCATAGGTGGTGCACCGCAGAGGGGGCCTGATGTCAGAGGGACCGCACGTCAGTAATGCGGGAGACACTCACCTGCCAAAGGGCTCTTACCTTATAGACGAAGCCCTCTGGGCAGCTGTGGTCGTAGGTGAAGGCTTTGTAAACCACCAGGAACACGATGCAGGCGAGGAATGCAAGGGCCAGGCTGACGAGGATGGTGACCTGGGGAGAGAAACAACTGACAGTCACCCAGCCTCAGTCCCCATGCACAGCCAATCAGAGGCTCGGGGGACCCGAGAACTGGCTCTGTCTCAGCTCTGTCACTGCCTTGTGTGTGACCTTGAGCAAACCATCTGCTCTCTTTGGGCCTCGGTTTCCCCATTCTGCCACATACTTTCTGAAGCTCCTTCTTGGTCCAATGTGTGACCCCCCATTTACATTTCCTGTTACCTGCCTGGGAATGGGGGACATAAGCATTCCATCACCGCCACTCTGAAGCCAGCACCGAATTCCAACCTCAGACATCACCTGCTTATTTCACGTCCACGTGGACACAAAGACATCTACCCAACGCCAGCTCCTGCTGCCTGCCTGCCCTCCGCCACAGATCTGCCCCGCCCCCCACCATCCCATCTCAGGAAATGTCAGTCCCGCCTTCGCAGTCACTGAGGCCAAAATCATGAAGTCATCCTGGACTCCGTTTTTCTCACATTCTACGTTCAGTCTACCAGCGGATACATCCATAATATTGTCACCTTGGTCCACTCCACCCTGGCCCAAGCCATCAGTACTTCTCACCTGCGGCAGCCGAACCACCTTCCAACCAGCAGCCGCCACGACCCTACGGTGGATTCACACAAACGCAGCCAGAGAGACAGACCCCTTCAAAGTCCAAGCCAAGGCACAACCCTTCTCTGCTCAAAAGCACCTAGTGGTCTCCACATTGCCCAGTGGGAGAGCCCAGCTCCTGGTGATAAACTACAAGCAAGCTTCACAAAGTAGCACAATGCCGAACAAGCTGGGGGACCAAGAGGGTGGAGGAGAAAGGAGAAACTGGCTGATTTCGGAGGTACTCCGGGCCTGCACTACCCACCCCAGCCCCGGTACGAAGGGGCAGGAACTCGCCCCTGTCATACTGGGCATCTACTGCTACATAACCAGGATTTTTTCTCATGTTATTTTTTGAAAGCTGATGGCCCTTTGAGTCAGCTGGCCTAGAAATATGGTAGAACTCTTCTCATAGAGAGAAGGGTTTTTTGATTTAGAAGAAGAATAAACCACAGCCTCTGAAGCAGCAGAGCCTGAGTGGGTCCCTGGCACGTCTCACTCCAACCCCTTGGCCCTCAGCGCCCCCTCCCTGGCCTTCTGAGCTGCACTTCCTGGTCCGCAGCTGCATTTGGCTGTGATTGTGCAACAACGCAGGGCAAGGCGCACTGCACACTCATCCTGGGAGGGTACGTCCTCTCCGACGCGGTGTCCCCAGGAGTCAGGGAGCGAGAGAGGAGGAAAACAACCCTCCTGCTGTGTCAGCCCAGCCAGGACGCTGATCCAGGACCCTCATGATGTGTGGAAGTGTGAACTTCACGGACATTCATGTTCCACAGCATCTGGGCACCTCCAATAAAGTCCAGTAAACCGTCCTTCTATGAAGAAAGCAGACCCTGGGCTCCTTAGAGCCACAGATCCACTCAGGTCAGAAAAACAGAGCTTCATGGGAAGAGAGAAGCAGAGCCACTGCTGGGGCCCTCATCTTCTGCAAATGACAGCTGGAGCTTCCAGAGACACAATCAGGCCACCCTGCGCCTCGCTCCTGGCTCAGCCCCAAAGGTCCTGACAATAGGGCTTGAGTGGAAAGTGGAAGGGGATGGCAGGCTCCATAAATCCTGCCCCAGGGGCAACCCACTTTGCCAGCTGCCTCCGTAGCACCCAGCACTGAACAGCGTGGAGCCTCGGAGCCAGGCTGTCTAGACAGAGAGCCCAGCTCTGCCACTCACTGTGCAACCCTGGACATGTTGCTTGCCCTTGGGAGCCCTCCACCTCCTTCTCCCTCGATGGGGGAGACACCGCTGGCTTCCTCACACTGGCTGTCGGAAGGAAGAAGGTGGTGGTGCACGAAGCCCTCGGGACCCGCCTGGCCCCAGGTCATGACCTCGGTCAGCATCCCTGGAGCCCAGGCTTGCATCTTATCACAGTGAGTCGTCGCAGCCCTGTGGGGCAGGTGCCATCCATGTGCCCATTTTGCAGATGGTCTGTCAGAGGCTGAGGGAATAAATGGCTTTCCATATGCGAGGGCACAGTGAGGATTTGAACTCAGGTCTGAAGTCTACCTGCTTAACCATACCTGATACTGTTCACCTATCTATAACTACACTAGTCTTTCTTTTTATTAAAAACCCGTTGCCCCACAATTATAAAAACAATATTGGAAGTCCAAGAGGAAAATCCCTCATTACAATCCTGTTTTCACATGCTTGCTATTCATTCTGGCCACACGCGGCCCTGCAGAAATCTTCGCTCCTCCTGCTGGTTCTCAGTCTGCCACTCGGTGACCCATCCAGCTCTCTGTGGTCAGTCACACAGCACATCCTCACAGAGTGGGGCCACCCCAGGGCCAGGGGAGGCCTCGGCTTCACCATCTGCAAATGACTCTTCACCCCTATGCAAGTCTATACAACACCGCCAGGAGGTGCTGCCATGACGACTTCTGTGTAAACGCTGAAGTGACAAACTCGAGTTTCTTGCTGCCCTCACTGCCCTTGCATGTCCTGAGAGCTGCCTCTGGTTCAGGCATTTCCTCAGCCCGAGGACCATCGGGTGTCACACTGTGCTGCCATCAGCTGTGGCCTGTCCTCTCCCAACTACCGGCAACCCCCAGAGCAGGGCGCGTGCTGGCCTTGGGCTTCCAAAGGCCTGTGGGTCCTGCTCCCTGCAGGGCTTGCTGGTGGTTTGTGAGGATGGGGCAGAAGAGTACCTCGGCGTGGGCCATCATTCCCCTGGCCTCTCCTGCATCCCCCTCCTGATGCATCGTCCCTGCTGGCCACCAAAGGATCTTTCTAAATTACTCCTCTGAACAGTTCATGACGGGCCAAAAATCCCACATCATCCCACCGTGGGTCTGACTTCGTGCCCCGACACAATAGGCCTACGACCTTACTGAGCCTCAGAATCATCTAAGGAGATATCTATCTATCTATCTATCTATCAGGTATGGAATCCCCGGCCCCACACACAGAGACTCTGGTCCCCTCTCTGCTTTTCAGATGACGAACCCAGGACTGCAGAGGCTGTTGGTAAACCATAAGGGTTTTCTAGCCCATCAGTAGAGCAGCAAGACTGAGAAGCCAGGTCTAAATGGGTCCAAAACATACTTTCTTTCCTTGGCAGCCACTGCCTTCATGCTGGGGCCTCTGCCTACCTGTGCCACATCACGGATTGCTGCCACCCAAGAAGCACACGTGTGCGTGCACACACACACTCATACACAGATACACATAGACACATTCAGACACGGAGACTCACACACACAGAAAGATGCACAGATACAAAGGCAGAGATATGCACACAGACAGACAGACACACAGACGGACATACCCTCCACGGTCCAAGTTTCTGAAAATTCTAGGCTCTCTGCACATCTCTCACCGCCTCCTCTTGGGAGAGCATCTCACACACACACCGGGGCGCCTCCCCACAGCACCCTTCACAACAGGCCTCTCTGGGAGCCCCACGGGTGGTCTTTCCGTAGCTACCGATCACCTGTGCTCTCGTGACCCTTCACCCCTCCAGTCTCCCCAACGAATGCAAGCTTCTCCAAGGCAGGGAGGGTGCCCAGGGACCTCCTTCCCAGCTCATGGCCTCGGCCTGCCACAGAAGGCACGTCAGTCATCTCATACCCACAGCTTCGGCCAAGTCCAGAGTCAGGCCCCAGAGCAGAGCCCAGCATCCACTCTGCCCAGAGGGCCATCCATTCACATCCCAGCCTCGGTCAGGGCACACACTGTCTCACTGCATCCCAGCCCAACGCAGCTGGATGCAGCTGCATCCCTGTCTCCATGGAGACGACAGCCCCACAGCCCACAGAGCACATTCCATTAAGCTACTTTCATTCCTCAATCCCCTTTCTTGGCAGAAGAGTTGATTAAAAAAAAAAAGGGGAAATCGGGTCAGCAAAATTGCTTTGGAAAATTAGAAATCATCTTCCCCCACTTCCAGAGTGTGGCACCTCAGCGTGGGCCAGCGAAGATTTCTGAGCTGAAGAAGCTGCTCCATGTCCTCCTTAACTCCTGCTAGGGGGAGAAATCACACCTGCCCACTCTGCAAGCTCATGTGGCTGGGTCCTCTGTCCTCTGCACCCCAGCCCCACTCTTGGAACATTGCATTTGCCCAGCAGGCAGAAGGATCTCTACCCAGTCTTCTTCTTCCTCCCCCTCTGGCCCTATTGCAGACACACACACAGACCCACCCACACTGACACACACACTCCCCCCCCCATCCTGGGGAGGAGTCTTGAAGGAGTTTTCCCAGACAACAGTTAACGGAGGGGCCCGAGGCATCCACCCTTGGGGAAGTGGCGGCTACTGGCACCCGGGAGCTGGGCTGTCAGAGGCTGCCACTGTCCCCAGGACCAGTCTGCATGGCTCACTCTGCCCACACGGTACCAACAACGGGGTCCACGCTGAGCAGCTGCTCTCCTTCTGGGATCCAGGCACTTGGGTACAAAGCCTGGCACTAGGCGGAGGCGCCTCTGCGAGCAAAAGCCCTGAGCCTCAAGTCTCTCCTGAGCTCCCTCAGCTCCTCCCTCTGTAACAGGGGAGCAGTGGGGAGAGGCGACAGGAGGTCGAACAGGTCACCTGCCTGGCCTTGGTCTGAAGCAGGGCACACTAGGAAGTAAACGGATCGGAACGATTTCTACCATGACATCATGTCTTGGGTAGGACTGCCGGCCCTCAAATGGCAGGACAGGCCTGGAGAGTGAGCATCTGCTGGGTTTCCTCCCTGCTCTGACATGCGTTCCTCAGTGGGGCTCAGATCCTGGGGAGGGAGTTGGCTGGGCTTAGGGGCCCTGCTCCTATATTCAAGAGGATGTCATTGGAAAAGCTTAAGGTGGACATTAAGAATTATTAAACATGGCGTGGTTGTTTTAACTTTCTTTCTTACTCAAAATTGTTCAACCAGCCCTATAAAGGTAGGTCTTACTATCTTTCTCGTTTTATGAATGAAGAACATAACACCCAAAGAAGACATTTGCCCAAGGAAACTCAAAGACTAGAGACTGGAGAAGCAGGGTTGGGACCCAGGCATGACCCCAAAGGTTGTGTGCGTCCCTTGCTCCACATCCCAGGAACACTGCCTCCAGGGCGCAGTTAGGAAAGCACAGACCACCCCATCCCCAAACCGGAAGTCGGCGTTATCATGCTATTGGGCCAGCTCCCCGTGGAAGCCCCCCCAAAACCCATTAAAGGAGCCCATTCTCTGGGGCCCCAGTGACTCCAGCTAAGTAAATTGCCTTTTGAAAGGAAAAGGAAAAGGAAACATCTGTGGCCTCAGACTTTCTATGAGCAGTAATTCCAGAGTCTCCCAGGAGAAACTCCCCCCAGGAAGGGGGAGTAGGAGCCCAAGCCCATCCAGAGCCAGGCACGCATCAACCCTCTTGGGACCCTTGAAAGAGAAAAAAAAAAAAACAATTTACATGGGAACATTTCAGAGCATAACTCATTTCCCAGTTTAATCTGCTATTGGCATAGTCTTTAAAAGGAAGAAACGAGGGTCCAGGGGCCCAGCTTATGAAAGAGATAAATCTCTGGCCTTCTGCAGTATTTTTCATTTTGAAAGTTCACACCGTCCATCAACTTGAACCAGAGGATATTAAGACCTTGGACAGTGAGCATCTGATAGGATGGAGACGCTGAGGCCATATTTCACAAGGTTTTCAGAAACCGATAAAAGACAAATGCAAAATGCAGATCGGAACACGTGCACCTACATCTAAACAGCCTTTAGGAGGGAAGGGGCCAACCTTTTCTAGTCACCTACTATGTGCGAGCACAGAGCAGACAGGTGACAGAAACGGGTGAGGAAGTCCAGGGGTGAGGGAATGGGCATGCTGGGCACCGCGGGGACTGGGATGGACGTGCCCCTCCCACCCGGGGCAACTGTGGTCCAGGACCGGAACACGGTCCACACCATGGCCAATCTGCTTTTTCAGGAAAAGCCCCCCAAAAACTTAAACTGTAAGTGCAACTTCCCAATTTTAAACTGGGGGCAGCAGACACAAATCTATGCTTTCACTTTAAACCTTTCAACAGTCCTGTAAAGTCCATCTTTTTAACCCTACTTTATAGGAAACGAGTTTTCAAAAAGGAGCTGGTTCCGGTGTAGATAGCAGTAACCGCTGACACCAGGACTTGACACCCATCTGTTCTAGAAAGGAGGTGATGAGGCCCAAGGGGAGTTGGGGAGTGGGGCTGGCCCAGGGCTGCGGGGAGAGCCAGCTCCCAGGCAGCCCCGCGAGCTCTTGTGGTCACTGGTGGGGCCTCTCCCTCAAGCGAGGCACCCGGCCGAGTGTCCCCGGTGTTACTGGGCATGCGACACAATCGCTCCACTCTCCCTGTCTTGCTGCAGGGACTCCCCAGGGTCACTCAGCCAGGATGGGCTGAGCCTCCCCTTTCAGACATTTGCACCACATGCAGGGGGGCTTTCCTCCCGCCCAGGCTTCAGGGCAAGGAGAGACCTTGGGGCTTCCACTGTGACTCTCCCAGTCTCTAGCACTTTGTAAAAGCCCAGACAAGAAGGCGCTCACAAAGTGAAACCTGTGAACTCAAATGTCACCTGGCCCTGCTGCTCCCCCGGGGCGTGACTGCAGCTGCAGATCTGTCCTGACACGCAGGCGCATGGGCTTGGAACCAGAGGTCGTGAGGTTCACGCACCGCTTCCCAGCCAATGGTATTCTTGTACCATCTGGAAAACGGAAGTCTTCCGAGAGTTAAGGGAACAGGCTCGCCTTGGGTGGTTCAGGGACTGGGGTGCTGGGATTTAAGACAGAATCTGTGTGCGGTGAGTGGAGCCGGGCTCTAGAACCAGGCTGGCTGTGTGGCCTAAGCAGTACACCGCTTCCCTGAGCCTCCAAATCCGTGTCTGCAAACGTGGGGCCCGTCTGAGCACCCACCCACCAGGCAGGCACGCTGCAGGGACTGCTCCCAAGGACCCTGGCTGTGGAGCTCCCAGTGATGCTGGGCTTCCTTACTGTCACTACTGGTGACATCCTCCCTCCCTTAAGCAGTTGCCTGGAGATCCAATTGCTTGACTTCTTGTCACTAAAACAGCAGGCTGGACCTCTTAATTGCACCGAAATGGTCTGTTGAGTCACTGCCTTACTGAGCTTTCCTGTGGTTTTACTGGAGCAGGAATGGGGCCCAGCCTCCCGTACCCCTCCCCCCTGCCCTGCTGCCCTCCGCTCCCTGGCCCCGCATAATGGAAGTGCCTTTCCCTTATCAGGGCTCTGACTCGACAAAGGAGAGCAAGTCACTTAGCAGACACACGGGGTGGCACACACAGCCAGCCTGTGGGGCCCCGGAGACCGCTGCGCAGAGCACTAGAGCCAGGGCTTGGAACCTGGTGACGTCCCCTTCCCTCAACCGAGTTCCCACAGCGGCTGCAGCCTGGGTCTGGTCTGTGTGCTTCTTCAGCTGTGCCCTCCAACCCTGCCTTCCCAGTGCAGGGCAGGCGGGCCATTGGGGCCCAGAGGGAAGGGCAGGCATCCTTCCCAGGAGGAGAAGCTGCTCTTTGCGGGGTTGGGGGGCGAGGTTCCAGTCAGGGCCTCTTTCTGGACGTGGAAAATGAAACAGGGAGTGTAGAATGTTCTTAGCTCCAGGCTGAGAAAGTGGGTTTGACACCTGCCTGGGCAATACCTGAGTTTGGGCCGAGCTGTTTGCTCCCTGGAGGACCCCAGGGCTTGGCTGTGGAAGGTGCTCGATCAATCTGTGCAAGTCAGTAAGTGCCACCTAACGCGTTCCATTCATCTTATTTTTATGACATCCTCTCTCCTTTTCCAGAAACGACTGAAGGCCACGCACAGGCTCCACAATTTAGTTGTCGCTGACACAGGGAGCTTGCCCTGTGCCCGGTGCTGCCTGGAGCCTGTGACAGGGTCTCTCCGTGGTATCTCTGTGTTGTCGCTGCAACCACCCTTCTCTGTCGGTATCGCTAATATGTCCCCACTTTACAGATGAGGAAAATGGTCACAAAGAGAGGGAAAGACTGACGGTGGCTGTAAATTGGAGGCAGGACTTGTAACGGTGCTCATACTTGCAGCGGGGGGGGCAATAAGTTGGCTCCAGGTTTACCAGAAGCCCGACCCAAGACAGGAACCGGATCTGTTAAAACATTCAAAGTCTAACAGAGGTGTCCACCCTGCGGTCCCCCGGTGGCACGTGGCTCAGGGTGGCTGTAAATGCGGCCCAACTCAAAATCGTAAATTTACTCAAACTGTGATGAGATTCTTTTTGTGATTACGTGTCACAGTGTATTTAATGTGTGGCCCAAGACAACTCTTCTTCCAGGGTAGGCCAGAGACGCCAAAAGGTCGGACAGCACTGGTAGAAGGTAAGAACCTACTGACTGCTGGGGAGATAAATGCACAGCTCCTATCCAATTCGGGCGGCTGCGGCTGAGTCGCTCCTGTCTCACATTCTGATTTTCCTCTGTGCGACGAGAACGGTGACAACAACATCCACGTTGCTGGGCAGTTACAAGGGTCAAAGGAGCGGCCGAAGGCAGCAAGTACAGAACCTGGACCCCAGGAGATACCCCATCAATGTCCACCCTCCTGTCTTATTTCTGGCCTTTTTCCCACTGCCACTGAGGGCCAGAGGCACCTTGGCACATGGGTGCTTAACTGTAAACTCAGTGCTGAGGCTGCTGGGCCAGCTCATTATTCCTGAAAAAGAAGGAAGAGGCCCTGCTGGGGGCTTTTCAAGCCTGTGCACCTGAATTTCACAAGCGGGCGGCTGAACGGTTTGGTGAGTCCCAGCCTGGGCCCCGCTCGAAATCCATGTTAACATGAAAGGTGCCTCCCACTCCCCATTATGTTCTGCTGCCCTGAGAGGCTGGGAAAGTCACGCTTCCCCTTCATCCCCTGCCGCCGAGAAGCGCGATTGATTTTCCTGACCTCATTTTCGTGTTTTAAAGAACTGTTTCCCCAGGGCTCCTCAGAGAGCTGAAATGGAGAAAATCTCATTCATATTTTACCGTGTAACCCAAGGACTAATTGTGTCCCTGACAACAGACACGGATGGAACAGCTTGTCCACAGCAGCCCAGGGCCAGGCACGCGGGAGGCAGAGATGGCTCATAAGCAGCCTCTGCCCTCAGCAGAGATGTCTGAAGGCTCGGGAGAAGCACTGTGATAAAGACAGCACAGGGAAGGGGGCAGGGTCGGGGAGGGGGCGCAGACACGGTGACTGGTCAGAGACAACAGCCTGGGCAAAGGCACGGAGGTGTGGGTGGTACATGACAGTGAAACAGGAAGCTCGAAAGGGACACAGGGGCAGGCTGGAGAAGGAGCATGGGGCCCAGACAGAATCTAATGGGAGTCCCAGAGGGCTAACTGGTAAATACCATCCATCTGCTCTTCACTGACATGGTTCCATTTGAGTCTTAAAAATCACTCTGGTGCCCTGGCTGGGTGGCTCAGCTGGTTGGAGCATTGTCCCTTACACCAAAGGTTGTGGGTTCGATCCCCATTTGGGGCTCACAGGGGAAGCAGCCAATCGATATTTTTCTCTCCCATCGATGTATCTGTATCTCTCTCTCTTCATTCTCTCTCTAAAAATCAGTGAAAACATATCCTTGGGTGGGGATTTTTAAAAACTGTTTTTTAATTACTTTGGCAGTATGGATGAAAATGGAATTGGAGGGGGCGACGTTGGGAGGGGGCAACGCTGGGAAGACCAGGCAAGGGCTCTAAAAATAACCCAGACCTGAGAGAGCATTCCACCTTCGTCTTCTTCCCAGTCCAGTACTGAGCCAGGTATTTGGGGAGATGCCAAAACGAGGCAATAAGCCCAGGTTTACTGGGTACCCATCGTGTTCCAGTGCTTTATATATATATCTTCTAAGTATCACAAAACAAAATGAGTATCTTCATCCAGCACCTTAAAGACCTAAAGCTCAGGGAGGCAAAGAGAAGAGTCACACAGGTGAGCAGGGCCAGGTGCCACTCCCATAGACCAGCGTCAGAAATAGCAGTGGCCCCAACACAAAAAGGAGCCAATGTATTACATCGGTGCGTGCAGCCTGCCGTGGGATGTTGTCCTGCAGGTCCAATAATGATCAATATAAGCCTGAAGGGTCACCAGATACAGAGCCCTGAGCCCTACAAATATTCCACGATAAATGTTGTGGCTTTAAACTCAAATTCACGTACATGGAGGTTTCGGCTGCACGCCTACATTCCAGGACACCAGATGTGGGCCAGGTCTGGAGTACCGTGAATCACCCACACCACCGACCCCAAGGCCTGGGTGGGACACGGTGGCTACTCTGTAAATACTTATTGACTGAATGGGGCCACTCAGAGAAGAATCTCTGAAGGAGATACAATTAAGAGAATGATGATGGGTTTGTTTCAAAAGGTCATCTTTCAAAGCTTTAGAGGGGTGGCTGGCTGGAAATGGAATTTATTTGTCTATTAATTCTTCACATATTTACTGAAAACTACCTACATACGCCCTTCCAAATATCACTAAGCCAGGTGAGTTTATGGGTTGACTCTTTAACAAAATGCTTGAAGGAACAGATTATTTCTACTCTTTCAAATTTTTCTAGAGCATTTAGAAGGAAAAAGGTATAGATGCTCTCTTTCCAAAGGCAGCATAACTCTTAATACCATACCTTCCCTGGACAGCACAGAAAAGAAAACTCAACACAACCTCACAATCTTAATAAAGCAAAGATTTAAAGAATGTTAAATGGATTCTGTTTAAAACAAAGATGTAAACAGAATCCAGTGCTACACCATGACCAAAGGAAAACATGTAAGAATGGCTTAATATTTAAAAACCTATCAGCATAATGTATCATCATATTAGATCAAAGAAGCCAAACCATATATATCATCTTCTTAAATGCGGAAAGGGCACTGGGAAAAAACAAAGTCCATCCTAATGTAAATGGTAAAACACTAGAAATAGTAGATCTGAGAACACCGACCAGTGCAGTTGGATAAGAAAAATTTTCAGGCTAGGAGCCTAAACTTCGGAAAGAAGAAATAGCATAAGAAAACTAAATATCAGAAAGGGGAAGCAGTGTTAGCATTAGGGACAGATGATACATTATATATGTAGAAAACTCAAAGAATCAAAGTGTTTTTTAACTTTTTTTCCTCTTTCTCTTTTTTAAATTGTTTCTTTTTTTCTTAAGAAATCAAATTTTTAAACAAATTACTAGAAACAGTAAGAAAAGTTGGTAACCACCTGGTGGCAAATGTACAAGATTGAAAAGCATTTTTATTAAGTATAAATAACAACCAGTTAAAATATAATGGAAGAAAAGGGTCCCCTTTATTATTATCAACAAAAAAATAGCTAAAATACTTTGAAATAAATTTAATAAGAACTATAAAGATAATCTTAAAGCTCAACTGAGAACTTTGAAAGAAGACTTCAACAGATGCAAAGTTAAATATTGTCTCCAGATAGAGAGACTCAAAATGTTAAAGATATAGCTTCTCCTCAAATTAATCTAGAAATTCATGCAACCCAAATTAAAAATTAGCATGATTTTTGGAAACTAAACAATATATTAATATTTATAGGCAGAAACAAACATGTGACAATGGGTAAGGACTTTCTGGGAAGTAAAAGGAACAAGGGAAGAAGAGTTTACATAGATTTTTAAGATGCATTGTAAAACCAAGTAATTGAGAAAAATTGGTATTGTCTCCATTTCCAACACCAAACAATGGTCAGGCCAGTGGAAGAGAAGAGAGCTGAGAAGTAAAGGGAAACGCATGTGGGGGCAAGGAATCTGAAAAAAATGGCATGCCAAGTTAGACACAATTAGCTCATGATCACAGACCGTCTGGCACCTGGCCATTCACAAAGAAATGAAGTTGGATTCCCAGTTTACTCTTTGCAAATTCCAGATGGATCCCAATTTTAACATAAAAAATAAAATCATTCAAGTACCAGAAGAAAACAAGAGTGTGGGGTAGGAGAGGTCTCAGTTTTTAGAGAGTCGAGGGTACCCATACTTTCCTTGGCACCTTCTGGAGTTGGTGATCACAGCAGAAGTGAGAAACCCCGCAGGCTTGCAAAAGCAGTCACACCACAAACAAAGCCAAAGGCAGAGGACAACTGAGAAAAGACCAAACAGGCAAGAATGACTAAGCGCCTAGCTCTGGGAAGAGGCCGTGCCAAGCAGGGGGAAGAGTTAACAAGTGGTTCAACCAAATAGAACGTCTTCTAGGAAAGAAGCCAAGGTCAAGAGTCAATTAGTGCATGGAAAGAGGCTCGATCTCACTAGTAATGAAAGACAGACAAGTTTCAACAAAGCTGAGGTGCCATTTTCTATCTGTCGGATTGGCAAAACTTTTCAGGATTGCTGAAGCTAACAATGTGGAGGAGAACACACTCGTGGGCATGGTGGAGGAAGGATTGGTGGGACAATTTTGGAAGATAATGTGGCAAAACCTACTCAAATGGAAGACTCACATACCCTGTGGCAAGGCTTTTAAGAGGAAGATTCTCATACCCTCCGAAATATACTTGTAAAACATATGAACGATGCATGAGTGTGTGTGTGAGAGACACACGAGGAAGCTGGGAAGCTCACTGCAGTGAAAGACCGAAAGTGAGAACAACAGGGCGCTGACTGAGAAGGACCAGGAAAACCCTCAGCGTGCAGTCATTAGCAGGAACAAGAAAGGGTCTCGACGTGCTGCTGCGGAAGGGTCTCTGAGATAAGAGAGAAAAAAGGAAGGTGCACAGGACTCTGTATAAAATGGTCCCGTTTGAGAGAATGGAAAAGGATAGCGTGTGTGTGTGTGTGTGTGTGTGTGTGTGTGTGTGATGACGTGGAAAATGGGGCTACCCTACGCTGCCCCATGCAGTGCTCTGCGGTGCTGGAAACGTCCCATAAACCCGAGCTGTCCAGTACGGTCGCTGCTAGGCCTGTGTGGCTACTGAGCATTTGACATGTAGCTTGTGCAACTGAGGAATTGAATTTGAATTTTATTTCATTTTAATTAATTTGAATGGATCTAGCTGCATGTGGACAGCACATAGACCATGGATATTTGGGGGGAGAAGGATTATCAAGAGAGATAAAAGGAGACTTATTTCCAGGGCATGCTTTTCTGTATGGTTGGACTTTTGCATGTGTAATCATGTGACTCTATTTCATTGTAAAAGAAAAGTTACTGGCCCCCCAGGGCCAACAGTCACAGGGATGTAGGACAGAATCAGGAGGGGTAGCCCAGGAGCCCAGGATGCCCTGGGGCCATGGAGGAATTCGGGTAAGGGAGTAACTGCCTGAAGGAGGTCAAGCAGACAAACTCCTCTGTGAGCAAGGCCCCAGAGCAGGAAACAGCCACCTGTTAGGGCAGGTGCATCCTGAAAGTGACATTTCAGGGGGCCTTTGAGAGGAGTGGGTGGTGTGCACCAGATGGTGGGACAGAGAGAAGCATTCAGGGCAGAGGGAACAGCTAAGCTGAGGAGTGGAGATGAGATGGGGTATGTGTCCAGGATTCCAAGAGTAATTCAGGTTGGCAAGGAGGACATAAAGACAGGAAGGAGAGGAAGTTGAAGAGATGAGCAAGAGAGTTTCTGAGGACAAAGTTCAGAGGACCAAGGACTTCAGATTCCACCCTGAAGGCTGGGGAAGCCCCAGAATAGTTTTAAGCAGGAGAGAGAAGTGCTCACACATGACCTGGAGAAGAGACACACATTGACTGCGACTTGGAAGGTCAAAATCAAAGACTGAAGCTGGAAATGAAGGTCCAGGTGAAACACAAACAAGACTCATCTTTATCCTCTGTAGAAAAATCACAATAAAGGACCTAAAATTGCATTCTGTACATTTTGCCCATGAAAACATTCACATTTGGTCTTTAAGAGCTATGGAGTACCCAGAGGAAGGAAAAGCCAAAGGAAGGCAGTATTCCCACCTTCCACAGCCACCTCATTCTTTATTAAGACCCCTAGGCCCTTGAGAAGTCTTTTGTCTTTACTTTACTAATTTTCCTAGGGCTTCAAATATCCAGGAGATGACTAGGAAACCAATCCGGGTACCACACAAACCTGATGCATCTTGGTGGGTTGGCAGGGGCGTGATTTCTGTTTTTAGACCAATAAACATGGTGGTAAATCCCAGACTAAGGTTTCTCAGCCTTGACACTATTGATGTTTGGGGCAGGATAATTCTTTGTTATGGGAGCCATCCTGTCTCTTAGGATGCTTAACAGCATTTCTGGCCTCTACTCATTAAATGCCATTAAACGCCACACACACACACCAGTTCTGATGACCATAATGTCCCCTGAGGAGCAAGTTCATCCCTGGTTGAGAATCATTGTTGTGAAACATCACCGGCCCACCCAACTTCCTCATTCTACAAATGGAGACACTGAGGCCCAGAGGCTGAGACAAGAAACCAGGTTTTCTCACTCTGTTTAGAGGCTTTTTTTTTTTTTTTTTTTTTTTTGAGACAAGAGATCCTTTCCTTGGCCTCAGAAAAAATGTGATAAAAGAAAAAAAATGGGAGGATTTTAATTCAAGTCAGTTTTACCTGAGTATTCATTTATTCTTTCCCTCTCTCTCCCTGACATGCATGATTCATGCTAGAATTTCTACTCATTAACTTGGTTATCTAGCCACAAATGCCCTAAAAATTAATGATAATAAAAATAAAAATTATTAAAATATCCCCCTAATTCAGCATTTTCCACTTTTTATTTGTCTGCTGTGAAGAGGTTAAGGGGAAGGTGCAGGCTACACCTAACCAGGTGCCGCTGCAGGCCGGGCCCTCCGCATCACCAACGCAGTCTTTACAATTGCCTCCACCCCAGCTTACAAAAGAGGACATAGGCTCAGGGTGGTGAGGTGACTTGCCCAAGGCCACACAGCCAGTGCCTTTAGAGCCAGCATCCGAGCCCAGGTCTCTCAGACTGCAGGGTATGACTAAGTTCTGGCAGCGGAGAGTTAGAATGAGTCCATGACCATCACCCAAGGGAGGACCCAATGCCATGCCCTCGGAGAGCCCAGTTCTCCCTGAATTGCTCAGATCGCAGAGCGGAGGGGCTCATCAGCATCTCCAGGAGGAGGCTAGGTCTGCACAGCAGTTGCTATGACAACTCGTTTTTGTATAATTATAGAACGCGGCAGTGACACCACAAGCTGCACATTCAGTTGCTTTGTGAGCACCTGTCTTCCTCTGACACTTCTAGGAGCTTGAACATAATAAATTTTTTTTAAGTCACATTTCATGTAGCTACGCATGGTAGCCGTGGAGGCCCAGAGAATGAGAACACCAGGAGACGACACCTCCCACCATGGGAGGGGACAGGGGCCCTGGCCCCATGACACAGCACAAGGAAAGTAGCATTTCTCCCTTGGGGAACCTTTGCTTCTGCATTTTCTCCTGGCTCAGCGCCGCTCAGGACTCAGCTGAAGTGCTTGCAAAGAGAAGAAAGGAGGAAAGGCAGCCGGGGGACACGGGCCTGATGTGTGTGAAGCAGCCAGCTGGGCAGCAGAATGTCAGCATTCTCGCGACCACTTTTCAGTTCCGTTTATTTTTTCTTTCTTCTTAATCTATTAAACGTATTGGGTGACATCGGTTAAGAGGATAGTTCAGTGTGGTTTAGCCAGTTCCCCAGCAGAGCAGGGCTTCCTGACTTGGAAGACAATATAACGGGAGAGCACACGCAAACACACCCTCCTAAGGAGCACACAGGCACCACCCCTCGGGGTGAGAAGAGCCTGGTGCTTCCCCTTGGTGACTCCATGTGGCTGCGTGCCTTACCTAATCTCTCTGATGCTCAGTCCACTCCCCTGCACATCAAACGCAATGCCTTCTGCATGAGTGACAGCAGAGATCAAATGGGAAATGACTTGCTAACCACCTGGCACATAATAGCAGCTCAATAAAATTGTAATTATTGTTATTAAATAATAACAAATAATATTTTTTAAATACTGTTTTACTGGCCATGAGCCTCTTCCTTTGATCACCGGACCATGGGGCTGAGGTGACCAGATGATGCCCTGCCTCAAGTGCCACGTTCTGCCATCCCGCCAGGAGCAGGGGAGCTCTAGGGAAGCCAGAGTGCCACCGCAGAGCAGAGACAGGGGCAGGAGCTGAGAGAGATGCTCGGACCGTGGGACTCCCAGACGAGAGACTGACCTGGGAAATTGAAGGCAGGTTTCTGGAGGAGGTGAGACCTGGGCTGGGTCGAGAGGCGGAAAATGTGGGAGAGCCACCGAGGCAGAGGACAGTGCCTAGCAAAGACCCGGACATGAGCAAAGGCACGGTGGTCTGCAGGGACACTGAGCAGCAGGTGCAGCACAAGGGTGGGGACACCGGAACAGCAGTGAGGACTGCCTTCAGGAGAGCCTGTGAGGTGGAGCGAGGCCCTTACACAGATGCCTGTGGGAAGCGGAGGGCCATCAAAAATTTCTCCAGTGAGCCCCACCGGTCAGACCTGATTCTGCTCACGATGGGTGGAGGGGGGTTGGTTGGCGACGGAGGGTCACAACTTGGCTCAGTGGGTGGGCTGAGAGAGGAGAACCTGTAGGGCCAGGGCGGCACCAGTTGGGGTCCACTGCGACAGAGCCAGGCACGCCACCCAGTGGAGACCCAGCTGGGCGAACGCAGTCTGGCCGGTCAGAGGGCCCCACACAGGCCATGGAGCTCATGTGACGACAAGAGGAAGCTCACACTCAGAAGCCACCGTGGAACCGTGTTGATTTCTGTTACCCTGGCCCTGGCACCGGGCCTGTGACGTGGACATCACTGCCCCACAAGGCAGACTGGGGAACGCAGCCTCAGAGAGGTGAGATGGCTGGCGTCAGTCCAACGAACGCGCACTGTGGGACCCCAGCCACGTACTCCCCTCTTTCTCCCACAGGAGCGTGCTGGGGAATGGGCTCCTGGGGGCAGGGGGGCAGCGAAGGGGGCATGGCTTGTAGCATTTGCCCGTTTCCGAGGTGTGAACACCCCACCATGGTTTGTTGCAAGCTTCCACCGTGGTCCGACACGGTGGTGGTCCGACAACCACCGTGTGGACTTCGAACGATGGCTCTGGGGAGCAGGGGTTACCAGCTCCAGCCCCTTCCTGCAGGAGGGCTGTAGGGAACAGGAGAGCTCACTGAACTCTCCGAGTCTCCTTTTGTACTACATTTGTCAACAAGTGACCCTCTTTCCAATAGCATTTTTTCTGCTCACGTTTGAGGCCACGACAAGGAGATGCTGGCAGTGACAGCAGCCAGTCACTTGGCTGTGGAGTGGCCACTGAGTCACTCAGTCCTTCCTCTGAACTCTGGGCACATTCCTCCTGACAGAGCACCATCATTTGTTAAAAAAAAAAAAAAAGAAAGAAAGAAAAGAAAGAAAGAAAGAAAGAAAGCAAGCCTTGGTTGGTGTGGCTCAGTGGATTGAGCACAGGCTGAGAAGCAAAGGGTGGTCGGTTCGATTCCCAGTCAGGGCACATGCCTGGGTTGTGGGCCTGGTCCCCAGTGGGGGCGACATGAGAGGCAACCGCACATTGATGTTTCTCTTCCTCTCTTTCTCCCACCCTTCCCCTCTGTCTAAAAAATAAATAAATAAAATTTTAAAAACATAGGCTTTTCAGTGATCAACAGCAACATGTTTTTTGAAGGTCACTGTCATAGCACAATCCCATCAGTCCAGGATAAAGCACCCAGTGACACATGTCAGCGCCTCCATTTCGATTTCCAATGAAACCCCAGCCAGAGGGGCAACAAGGAACCTCGGACCCCGTCGCAGCCCTTGCTCCCCGTGCTCACAAGCAGACGCTTCCTTGCAGGGTCCTGACTCTGCCCTTCACCCGGCAGGCGGTGTTTGTAATAACTTATCTAAAATGCTCCTCCAAATACATTTTTACAAAACAGGAGAACAATAAAAACCAAGACAGCAGATAATAAAGTAAAACCCCTTATCTCCATTTGCTGGTGTCTGCAAATATTAGAATCCTACCCAGGACAGGCGGCCCCTAGCACTCAGACAGTAGAAGCTCAGGCCGAAGCTAAACATGGGGTCTCCCCTCCCTAGGACGGCGGCGCAGGGAGAAGATGTGCATGAGAATGCATCGCAGGCGAGGTGCAGGGAGAGGGCCCGGTTTTAGATGAAGCTATTGGAATGAGGCAGCCAGGGCTCGGTGTTTCCCAATGTGGACTTTCTGCGTCAGCCGCGGGGATTTTTCTGTTTGCTCACTCACCTGTTTATTCAGTTATTGGAGAGATCTTAGAGTGTTTAGGGTGGCCAGGGACTGGCAAGGCTCTTGGGAGCAAAGAGGAGGAAGACTCCATCCCAGGCTCCGGTCGGTAGGAGGCACAGGAGGTAACTCGATGGCGCCAACACTGTGTAGCCAGTGCTAGAATGGGGGGGCAGGGCAGAGCAGGTGCGGGAGCCCCAAGGGAGAAGGACAGACTGCGCATGGGTGGCCAGGCAAGCCCACCCTGGCCGGGAGCCGTTGACCTGGGTGCTGAGGGACAAATAGGGAGTCTGCCCCGTGGTGAAGGCAACAAGGGCATTCCAGTGGGGAGAGACAGCAAGGCAGGCAGGCATACAACCTATGACCCGCTGAGGGCAAGCCCCAGTGCTCTAGGCAGGACGGGGCACTGAAGGCAGCAGGTGAGCGAAGGCAGTCATGCCGGGTTTGGGGGATGGCAATGCCCTGGTGGGGTATGCGCCTCAGGAGGACTCCTCCTGGGGCGGGCGGGTGGTGAGAAGAGCAGATGGGACAGGGCTGGGGAAGGAGGCGGAGGGGCCCCGGAGGAGCCTAGGCCAGGAGGTGATGAGTGAGAACTGAGAACAGAGACTTTCAGGAGCGAGAGGGGCTTGGATCTGCTGGCTAAGTCAGGGGTCACCTACCCTGCTGGCGCTGGAGGGAACGGGAGCAGAGTGCCGTGACCCTACCCCTTGGCCAGAGAGAAGGGACAGAGGAAAAGGAAAGACAAGACTGGCAGGCAGGCTAGCTCCGCAGTGCCCCAGGCAGCTCCACCCGCTGGGGGGCTGTCCTTCCACTCCGGTAGCAGCCTCCCTGGAGCCCTCGCACCGGTGGTGGTGCCCTGCTCGGCCCGGCTGTGCCGTGCCGGGCCGGGAGCGCAGCCAGCTCACAGCCCCCTGGCCATGGACCTGGGGCAAACCACCCACTCCTCTGCCTTCCTCACATGCAAGTGGGGTGGTAGTGCCCCAGCCTGGCAGCTGGGGCCATTCAGGGGATGACACCATGAAGTGCCACTCACACATGGAAAGGGAGCAGGAACCTAGAGTCCACTAGCGGGTGGATGGAACTGTGAAAACGCAACACCCTATTGTGTGAAGCCTGACATTTCAACTGGCTTTTGTTTGACTTCTGTTTTGATTGTTTATTGCCATTTGTTTTTGATAATAGCCCACAGACACCAGTTCTTCACATGGATAGTTCTAGTGTCCTCACTCACTTCTCCCTTTTCATCTGTCCATCTGGCTGGCAGGAATGGGGAGTCCTGGACCCTCCCATTCTGGCTGTTCCCCACTGACTGGGCTCTGGGGCTGGCCTGCAGGCACCCCCAGGATCTTTCCCCGGGGGCCCGAGCACCCTGCCATCTGGCTGGCCCGGGCCGCAGCCATCAGAGTCAGAGTTTCTGACCCCAAACCAGGACGTGTGGTCAGTGATGAACACTGAAGCTGTCCCCAAAGACCAGGGCTCATGTTCCAGCACACCCAACCCCCTCTGCAGGCCGGCCCTGCACGGGGAACTGGGAACAAACGATGGGTCCGGATGTGGCCCTGCCCTCCATCGGTCAGAGGCTGTGGACAGGGGTAGGGGGCGGCAAATGCAGGCACAGCCATCAGGCCTCATGGCACCTGCTGGGCCCTGATGAGTCACCAAACCCAGAAGGTGGCTCCAGAGGGACAGTACAGCCAAGAAGGTGGCCAGAACACTCTCATTGAGCCCACACATTCGACAGCCAGGACTTGTCTTACACATCGTAGTTTCTCCCAGAAACAGGCATTGAACCCAAACGGGAGCAAACCTTAATAAAGACAAACGGGAAAGGGAAGCAAAACAGGAAGGATGGGGAGAAGGCAGGAGACCACCATTTGGCAAGGACATGGCACCATGGCACCGAGGTGTGGCAGGGAGAGTGGGAAAAAGAGGCACAGAGCTGGGTTTTTGTTTTGTTCTGACAGGACCCGGCTCAGTGGCTTCGGGAGTCACTTCACCTCTCTGAGCATCAGTTTCCTCCTTTGTAACTGGAGACAGTAATAAGAGTACCAAGTTCACAAGGTTGTCACGAGGCTGAAAGGTGGACATAAAGCATCTTTAGGTTTATTCATGTTATGGCTGATACGTTGAGAAATGGCCTACCAAAACACACTGCCTGCTCCCCTGGAGGCAGAGAAATGGCCCCAGGGGTCACCGTTGAGAGTCAGAGGCTGCCGCGTTCTGACATTGAACTAGCTACCCTTCGACAATCCCTCCAGGTTTTCCCAGACACATTCCCAGGGGACAAGCCAGGGATGCCCAGGTCTGTTTCAGTCAACAGACAAAGTTCAACTAATTAGGTAGAAAACTAAGAACCCAGGATGGAAAAAGGGGCCTGGATGGGAAAGAAATGAAGTGGCCACTCAGTAAGCAAGACCCACAGTGTGACAAGGACTGGGACTACTTGTGTCAAGACAGTGTCTTGGCTTTTGGATGAGGAGTCAGGAGCTCGGGGAAGTGAAGGCACTTTCCCAAGATTATGAAGAAAAGAGGACTTCATCTGAGTTGCCCAGGTGAATCTCGCCCCCAAGCCCAGGAGTTGCCGAACACCTCTCATCAGCTTAACACAAGCGACCTCCAAATGCAACATCAGCTCCTTGTCACACCAGCCCAGGGACAACCAGGTCTGAGAGCATGCCCAGATGCACCAGCACCCTCCATGCCACCAGCACCTTCCAAGCTGTAACACCAGCATCAGCCCCTCCCACAGCACTGGCCCCGCCCATAGCATAGGCCCCTCCCACAGCAAAATCAGCTTTAGAAGACCCAGGCTCCCAGGAGTAAGAAAGTAGGAGGGGCTTCTCTCTGCACACCCCTCCCTCCTCAAATAAGGCTGGGGAATAATATTTCATGTCTGTGGCCCTTTGTAAGAGCCTTCTTGGTCTTAGAAAAGACAAATATTCCAGGCAATTCTTCCAGCCAATCTTCCTCAAATCATCCCTCCCTGCCCTGCTCTCGGCTCTCATTCTCTCACAGCTTAATTGCTCTGAGCTGCTCTCTCCGGGTCAATTCTGGAATGTGAAGTCATAAGCCCTTCCACCTCCGCAAAGGTATTAGAATGAGGGATGACTGTATCTTTGCTGTCTTCGTGGTGACCTCTGCTGTGAGCAATATACTGGGCAGCGGGGGGATGGCCCAACCAGGTTTACCAGCACCATGGTCTCTGAGACTCACGGCCTGTCTGATTTCCAGCCCAGGATCTCCAGCCCCAGCCTCCACTCTGAGCTCCAGACCAGTGACATCCAAGGGCGGTCAGACCACCATCCACCCCCAACATCCCCCACACATCAGGCACCTCACACTCAGTGCTTCTCATCTCCCCCTTCAGTGGCACCACCCCCCCACCCGAGTCAGCCAGGCCGCATGCCAAGGAGCCCTTGAGCTCCACCTTCTTTTCCAAGCAGGACCAAGTCCTGTAAATCCCACCTCCATGACAGCCTTGCTGCCGCTGACAGCTGAGACCTCAGACTCATAACTGTCACCCCCGCCCCCTCCTTCATCCCCAGTGCTACCCTGCCCCAGCAGGCGCCTCCCCCGCAGGGCCCAGAGGGAGCTCTCTTCAGGAAAGCGAGCACGAGCTGATGAAGATGCACAGCTTTACGTAAGCAGAGGAATTCGCTCCATTCCTCCCACTTTGTTCCCAGTGGCAGGGCCCTCCGCCCGCACCTGAGAGTGCCCGCAAAGGGCTGTCCCCAAACCCAACGCTCTTCCTTCCTGACCCCAGGCCTAACTGCGTCCAACTGCATGGAAGCTTCTGCGGGCCCTGGACCCAGCCCAGCCGCAGCTTTGCTCTCAGTGGACTCACATCTACTCTAACCCGTAGTCCCCAGCTGCAGGCAGGTGTGCAGCTGAGCAGAGAGGCTGGCCAGGCCCCGCTCCGCTGCTGCCTCTGCGGCTGGCTAGCTGGGCAGCAGGTCACACCACCACTCTGAGCCTAGTGGCCCTTTAAGAAGTGGGGGACTATGGGGTATGTCCATTTGTCAGAGGTTCGTGGGAACTCAGTATGATAAAGTAGCCACACCACCAAAAGTTTCCAAAGAGAAAACAAATGAAACCAGGCTCCAACACCAGGTCTGGGACACAGCCACAGACGGCAGTTCAATACATTTCTTTCCATGGCCTGTCTCCTCAGTATACTTGTGTTGTTTTTTTTAATAGTCCCAATCCTAGAAAACATAAAGTTGTAACCTCTGCTTTATTCACACGATCTTCTCTGTGAGGTATCTGCCCAAGTTATTGCCTGTCGTCCTAACTATCACGTAAATGACTGCAAAATAAGGAATAATTGCATCAAAAACTTGTAACACTCTATTTGGTAAAAGCACATTTTAAAAGTAATTCTAATTTTTTGTTGTTGTTATTGAAATGGTATCTGCTCGTATGAAGTTTGGAAAGCACAGGAAAGTAAAAGGAAGATGAAAGTACCTCATAAGCCCATAATTTAGAGTAAACTAAATAGCCTCTGAAAAAAAAGTGATTCTTAGGAACTGTTAAAACAGTCCATCCTGTGGATGTGGTCCTATTTACAGGGTCACAAGAGCGTTGTTGATAATCTAGCATTGTTTCCAGTACTTTGGTTTTATAAATAACACGATAACCAACTTTCTTTTTTTCTTTTTTTATTGTTGTTCAATTACAGTTGCCCCCACTATCCCCCTATTACTTTCTACCCCACCTACCTCCACCTCCCACATTGTTTTTTAAAAGATTTTATTTATTTATTTATTTATTTATTTATTTATTTATTTATTTATTTATTTTTAGAGAGAAGAAGGAAAGGAGAGAGGGAAACATCAATGTGTGGTTGCCTCTCGTGCGCCCCCTGCTGTGGACCTGGCCCACAACCCAGGCATGTGCCGTGACTGGGAATCAAACTGGCGACCCTTTGGTTCACAGGCTGGCATTCAACCCATTGAACTACACCAGCCAGGGCTGTAATCAACATTCTTATACAAGCACCTGGGCATATTTCTGAAGACCTCCGCTGCTTGGTGCACGTGTATGACACACCAAGGCACCCCAGCCCTTCCCACACAACGACCTGTTGGTTCCTACGTGCACTTGCATCAGTTCAGGCCAAGTCCGTGTTTACTGGGCCCCCATTGTGTGCCAGACACTGAAGCAACAGCCAAAAATAAGAGCCATCCTGATCTCAAAGCGGGGTCAGCATCCAGGGAAGTCCCACATCCTAAGGAGATGCCACATTCTCTCTCGGGCTCACACACCCAGCTGCTAGGACACAGATTTAGCACAAAGAAAGACAGGGACAGAAACAGACCAGGATATCTATCCACATACACGCGCCAAGTCCCAGATAAGCAACCAATCGCAGTTTCCACTTTCGAAGCCCCCAGTCACAGCTGCCACAACACAGTGACTATTAGCCGTGTGCTTCTCCTGCAGAGCCCGGAGCTGTGCTCTGTTCCACCGTTGTCCTCTCAGCCATGCTCGCACGTTCTCCACATGGCTTACAGGGAGGCTCACTGCCCTGCTGGTGGCCACAGGACTGGTAGGTGTTGAAGCGGCTCACACCCAGCCAGCCTGCTCCACTGTGCATCCTCAGGACCCCCTGTTCTGCTGCCTCCACGGCCAGATTTGCCTCCACGGCCAGATTTGCCTCCACGGCCAGATTTGCCTCCTAAGTATCTTTTAGGTCTGCCCATGTCTCTCTGTCCATTCACTATTCTCATCACAGCCACTGTTGACTTTCATTTGGACACTGCTGTAGCCTCTGGTCTCCCCACATTCCCTCTTGCCCTCTGCAGCCACCAGCTACGTAAAAGCCAGTGCTTTGGTCGAAACCCAAATTCAATTGTGCCTGTTGCAGAGGCTTCTAGCCCAAAACCCAAACCCCTCCATGCAGCATGCTAGGCCTAGAACCATCTGCCCTCTGCCCACTTCTCATGCTACATCTCCACCTGCTCCCCATGCCCCTCCTACAGCCCAGTCTGGCTGCCCCTGTTCTTATTCCATGTTGGGGCCAGATTCCCTCCAACCGTAAGGCCTTTGCACAAGCCTTGCTCCCC
Source organism: Anoura caudifer (assembly GCA_004027475.1). NCBI lineage: Eukaryota > Metazoa > Chordata > Mammalia > Chiroptera > Phyllostomidae > Anoura > Anoura caudifer. The sequence continues at coordinate 32,384 of PVKU01000901.1, read as the reverse complement.
TCAGCCACCCAAGGTCCTATGTGACCTCTCCAGGAAGCTCCCCGGAGGCCCCTCCTTCCATACCTGCCAAGCACGTTTCATGGCCCCTTCGTGTGGCTCCTCCCACTGACACCTACTCATCAGCTTCCCTAATGACCCCTCCACCAGGAAACAGAGCGGCACCTGTTCAGTCTCCCCCCTAAGTCAGCTTTCTGTCCCCTTTGTCTTTATTGCATCTGCTGCAACCATCTACTGACTAAAATCTGAATTCCTTTACACGTTTTCATCCCATTTCCTGGAGAGCATGATGGAAAGGCAGAGAGATGGGGACAGGAGGAACAAGAAGAAATGAGATACATTTAGCAATTATCAAATGGTCCCAATATTCCAAAGGAGAAGTGAGTGCAGGTGGTCCTCAAATGGCAGAGCTTCTAGGAGTTGATTAGACTCAGTGACCCAGACAGTGTGGTCCCAAGAAATGCATCCAGAGAGAGCCCGTGGCATTCGCCACTCTCCAGTAGGACCTGTCCCACTGGCACAGGGAGTGTGAGCAGGCTGAGGCCAGCCTTACCTTTACCTTTCTGGTACACCGTCAAGACACTGACCGTAAACTCGGCAATTTTCGGCACCCGGAACTTCCCTTTGTTCTTCTGTTCAGGCTGGTATTCCGTCCTTGTCTTCACGATCACCTGGAACGTTCAGCCAGCGTTAGTGCATGTGCAGACTAGAAACCTATTCTCTCCTTTACTTCATTAGCTAGAATTTATTGTATGCTGCATAAAGGCCCTCCCTCTCCAACACATGCAAGAAAATAGAAAATTCAAGTCACCCACAGTATGTCCCATTCCAACGGAGACAGCTGCGGGCAAGAGTTCGGGTCACACCCTCCCAGATGTTTTTTATGACAAGGTTTCATGTGTACTTGCTGGTTATGGAAGAACATATATCCTTTTCATGCTGGATCTGTAGTCTATAAACTATAACCTGCTTTCATCACACGACACTATGCTAACATTTTTTGTACCTAGATAGATATGTGATTGTATTTTTGCCTTTAAAAAAAAAGATTTTATTTATTCATTTTTAGAGAGAGGGGAAGGGAGGGAGGAAGAGAGAGAAACATCGATCCTTCACCTCTCATGCACCCCCAACCAGGGACCTGGCCTGCAACCCAGGCACGTGCCCTGACAGGGAATCGAACCAGTGGGATGATGCCCAGCACACTAAGCCCCACCAGGCAGGGCGTATTTTGCCTGTTGATGTAGCAACATATTCAGTGCACGCATATGTTACAATTAATCTGATTAATCTCTATGGTTGAACATTTAGATTGTTTCCACCATTCGGGTTACACAAACAAGCTCTGATGGAAGTAAGTCTACGTAACCCTTTACAGGTAGACTTACTTCCAATTTGATGTAGGGACTGCAAAGCATGAAGGTCTGTTGAATCCATGGTATTTTTCTAAAGTCTGAATATTTCGCAGAGGTGGTTAATATCTTACCGAGTTACGCTGTCAGCCTGCCAAGGCATTTATGGAACGCCAGCCCACTGTGTGGGCAGAGTGGAAGGAGAGGCAGCCTGGCAGAGAGAGGGTGCTGCTGCTGAGTGCCACCGAGCTGTGGGGGATGCAGAAGTGGCCCGAGCCTCAGGGCCTCACCTGTGACACGTGGGCAGTAACCCTAACGTAACCCCTACTGAACGAGTCAGTGTGTCCTGTGAGCCCGAAGCCCTGGGGCGATGACTGCCCCAGCCTTTTGTGCTAGGCAGCCTCTAAGATACCAAGTTCAAAAGTATGTAATTCATAGATTATTTGTTCATATAACTTATAGGTTTCTAATATATAAATACATTGTGGTATTTATGATATATATATAACACTTCTTTTTAAAGTACCCCATGTGCCACTTGCGGTGATGGGTGGGGGTGCAGAGTTTAGGCAGAACTGGGGTCAGAGCCTCCAAATCCATGCCCTGCTGGCCCTGCACCCCTATGATATGTCACCTATGATCCGAGTGACTTTTAAATGAAAACAGTTCTTTTGGCTTCACAGCCTTGCTCCTCAAGCCACCAAGTTCAAACACAGGCCAAGGGACAGCGGGGCACCTGACCCTGAGTCCATCCCTGGTCGTCTGCTCCTCTCTGTAGGTCAGCCACATCTTCTCCGAAGCAACCCAGGCTGCGACATGATGCTTGACCTTCGCCCCTATGAAAGTGTTACCTTGTTGGAACCCCATCTCCATGCCCCAAGCAGGCTTTTGCCCACCTGCTGGACCGATCACTCCCATTGAGCCCTCAGTAGCCAGTCTGTGGTGGGCTTGCCGCTCACTGCTGCTGGGAACGTCCCTGCCCTGGGCTCTGGGCCATCTCCCCTGCAGTCCTCTGCCGGCTCACTGACCAGCCTACCTCTGGCCGGACCTCTCGGTGTCCAAATCTCTCAGGGCCAGGTCTTGGACACTCCTCCCTCCTCTCCAACACCCGCACTGCCACCTCCCTGAGGGCTCCCACTGCCATCGCCTCCAGGTCCATCTGAGTCCTCACAACGCCCACCTCTACATCTCCAATCTAGCACTCCGGCCACCCCACTGGACATCTGCCCTCGGATCAGCGCACCCAAAAGTCTCATACACACGCAAGGCCCTTTCTTGAGTTCCCTGACCCACCTTGGCAATTTCTTCCCCGTGTGACCCCGAGCTCAGGAAATAGCAGCATGATCCACACCATCATTTATGTCAAATCATATCCAGGAATCTCCCATGACCCTTCCCTTCAATCCCAAATCCATTCCATCACCAGCTCTCGCTTCCTCAAAAATCTCTCTTGGGTCGACCCATTCATCCAGTTACACCTCTGCCACGCCGGTCCAGAGCATCCTCATCTCTCCAGGAACGTTTGCTCAGGCAGCCTCCACGTTTCCATTCTTGCCTCCCCAAACCCAGGGAAAAGAGCTTTCTACACCCAGTGGGCGGATGCACCAGCAAACACACAGAAGACACCCAGAGGCTGGCACCTGGGGAAAACTGCAAAGGGGTGGTTTTGAGTGGCCAAGGAACAGGGCAGGTGAGGTGGCAGGGGGCAGACAGAGGCTCCGAATGGCATGTCAAGCACCGTGGAGATGAACTTAGGGCAGCGAGGAACAGAGGAAGGGTTATGAAGCCGAGAAGGGCTATCCAGAGGTGCAGGACAGGTCGGGGAGAAGCCTCCGCCACAGCGAACCTCAGTGGGGCGATGAAGAAAGCCGCAGAACCCAGCCCCACAAAGCTACTGGAACCAACCAGCTGCGACGCATGTCATGGAGCTTGGCGCTCTGTTCTCACAGAGAGGAGCCAGAGACTTTGCCCTTCCGTTAAAGGAGATACCGTGACAGCCACTTTTACTAGCGCTATGAAGGGGAAAACATAAGGAAAGTTAGCCAGTCGTTATTAATTGGACCTTGGAGGGATCAGCTTGCATAAGCAAAGAGAGGGAAGAGGAAATAAATGTGCAGAGAAAGGCTCTACTCTCAGCAGTTGGGGAAAAAAATGGAGCAAAACAGAGCCCTGAGCTTGAATAATAACAGAAATGGGAGCAAAAGTGAAGAGAGGACAGAAAAAAAAAACTCTTTTACTGTCTACTGTCAAGAGGGTGGTTAGAGATATTTGGAAAAAATGAACCTCCAGATTTTCAAATATCATGGTAAATTTGGGCAAAGAAATAAATTTGTTTTCATATTTCTGTATCAGTTCCCAGGGCCCTGTCGGTGGCTGATATGAAGAACATCATTTAACATAAGTGTGAAATGATGGCAGTGTGGAAATGGGATAAATTATTCATCCCAAAAGGACCCCTCGGCTGGATCCATTCCCTGTCCGCTGGCGAGGCCAGATGATACATGGCGGTTCAGATGGCGCAAAGTACAGATCATAAAAATTTAAAATACTGCTTCCCGGGATTATCAATAATGAAGAGGCCCCCACATGGCGACGCCCCGGTTCGGCAGGAACAACAAATAAAAGAGCAGAAGACCTGACAAGAAGCGAGACTGTATTTTTCTGAGCTGGACTTGCACCAGCCGAAAATTGGTGGGGCCATGGCCTTCGGCTCATCCCTGCGGCACAGAGAGCGGTTCAGAGCAGGACAGAGAACGGCCGGTGGCTGAGCACCTACTACGTGCCAGGCACAGGGCTGAGGGCTCAGCTCACTCTCTTAATTGCTCTGGCAACCTTCTCTCCAGTCCTCACATCTGTCCTTCAAAATCATCATTCCCGGTTTTCAGGTGAGGAAATCGAGCCTCAGAGAGTTGTCACTTGCCTGACTCAATGACTGGCAAGTGGCTGTACTGAGTCAGTGTCAACATTGTCCTGCTCTCTCCTGCCAGGTTTGGGAAAGGGGGTGTCCACTCTGAGCCTGGCACTGGGCCAGACGCTCCACTCCTTCATCGCAGCACCCTCTCCGCACTCTGGCGGGGGAGTGATCGTCCCCATTCTACAGACGAGGGGCAGAAATGACCCAACCGCCTGACATGGCCACAAAGAGGCAGAGCTAAGGCTGGAACCCCGGCTTCTGGCTCAGATCCAAGTGCCACCCACTAGTGAGGTCATCATTCAAAAATCATTGAACACCAAGTGTGTGGCGATGGGTAGTATAGGGCAAGATGAGGGAGTCTCCCAAGAGTCCTCTACCAGGGGCTTCCAGCTCCTTCTGCTCTGAGCAAGGGTTTGCTCCCTAGGCTGAAATCACGTCCCCAGCTCCACCACTGGGCCCGCCACCTGTGGTCCAGAGGCTCAGTCCACGTCACCCACTGCTCAGCCCTGCTGGCGGCCAGGGGCCAGCCCCGGTGCTCCCGGGAACAAAGACCCCGGGGCTGAGTCGACGATGATAACAACAACAACAACAACAGTGGCAGCAATAATAGTAAGTACCTCGCATTATGCATTTACTCTGCGCCAGACACCGTGATAAACATTCGACATGTACCGTATTTTCTCATTTCACATTTAAACAGTTCTCAGAAAAGTTATTGTTCCCATTCTAACAAGAAGAAGTTGGGGGTTCAGAGTGGCTAGTGAACTTGCCCAGGGTCACACAGCAAGCAGGTGATGGAGTCAGGATTTGAATTCAATCTCTGCCTGTCATCTCGAGCAAGTCACATAAGCTCTTGGAGACTGTTTTGTCATCTGGGAAATCGGGGTGACTTTAGTTAAAAAAAAAAAAAAAAAAAAAAAACAGAAAACTTGGTATGTGCTCATGGTGAAAAGTATTCAAAATACAGAATAAAATTCTTCAAATGGCCCCACCCACCCCCATCCCTTCACCTTAAGCATTCAACGGCTTTCTCCTAAGAGTTTCCAAACTGTTTCATAAATTATAAGAATGAAACACACACAGGTGTGTTTCGTAACCAGGACCACCCCTACGATGCTCTTTAAAGCCGCTTTCACTGCGAAGTGTGCCCATCAAGTGAGCACAGGCTGATTGGCCTCGTCCTGCCATCAGCCACTTCATTTCCCACACCCAAGCACCAGGGTTTGCTTAGCCCACCGCTTTCCATGGAGTGTTCTGGTTGTTCCCAGGGTTTTATTGGCCTTTGCATCCTTGCTACCCACAGGATAACTTCCTACCAGTTGGAAGCATCCCAATAAAATGGCATGCACAGTTTCCATCTTGCAGACTGTGTCAGCACCCCCTCTGAAAAGCATTGCACCCAATTATATAACCGACAAGCACGCACCGGGACCTGCTAGCTGCTAGCATTGGCAACACCAGGCACTAGCAATTTGTTTTGCCATCTGATAGGTAGAAAGCTCTATTTAGTTCAAAATTATGTTTTTAAATTATACGGAATTTTTAATATGCTTAGTGGTCATTTTATACCTGCTCGTTGGAACTGCCTAGTCAGAGCCTTTCCCGCAGCTCAGAGTGATTTACAATCCCATCTCCTAAAAGTCTTTGAGAAGCAGAACCAGGTGGCTCCACGGGCCCGACACCTGCAGAGACGGGCATTTCTGCAACTCCCTGGGGAAGGGATGCTGGGCTTCTGATCCCATGGCTCAGGGAGGAAAAGAAACTCTTTGGTGAAGCCACAAGAGAGGGCAAGAAAGGACACCGGACTTAGTAACAGGAGTGTCACCTCCTCCACCAAACTTCTGGGTACACACATCCGGCCCCTGCACCCCCACCCTTGAAACCCCACGCTTCTCAGCACGTTTCACTTTAACAATCGGCTTCCAAAAACACCCACTTTAGGAGCTACATTCTTGATGTCCAGAGGAGAAAAGGAAACTCCAGTAGCCCCATCTATCTGCTTTTAGACGATTTTCACGTTTTTCTCTCGCAGTAACCTCATTAGGTAGGTATTATGCTCACTTTACTGTTGGAAAAAACCCAAGCCCAGAGATGCTAAGCAACTTGCCTATAGCCACACAGCAAGTAAATAGCTTAGCTGGGATTTGAACCCAGGTCTTTAGAACTACAAAGAGCATGCAGTCTACCATGCAAAATATGAGGCATGCCCAGCATCAGTAATTGACCTCCAAGTGTCTGCACTCCTTTCCCCCTACAAGCAGGGAAGCCAGGATGTGTAAAGACTGAGTAATCCACCGAAAGGGAAGGAATGTTTGCCAAGAACCTGGCTGCTGGCTCGCCAAGTGCACAATCCACCTGGGGCTTTGCCAGCGTGGGGCTGGGCCTGTCTGCGGCTTGCTTTCTGACAACCTGCCATCCACTCACTCCCAGCACACCTGTGTGCAATCTTGGCTGCCCTGGTTTCTCGTGGCATGTCCCAGGATAGCATTCCACCTCTCCAAGATGGTTTCTGCATCTGCAAAGTGAGGGTAATGGTAATGACCTCAAAGAGGGCTTGTGGGGACCCCTGTGTTGTTACTGTGGTCACCTAGATAAACCGAAATCAGTGAGGGCCCAGAGGCATGTCCTAAAATTTGATGGCCCAGCTTCTCAAGAGCTGGCTTCCATGGCCTGGAGAAGGCCGCCCACCTGCTGAGATTCTAGCCTATCCCCACACCTGCCAAGTGGAGGAATTACGCCCAGCTTTACACTGGGCCAGGGGCAGCTCGCCTCATCCAGCCAGCCCTTCCCACCACCCACTGCATGCCAGGACTGAGGCTACAGACATCAGGGAAAGCCAGGATCCTTGGGCTCAGTGTCACAACCAAAAATGTCTGCAGACGTTGACATGTGTTCCCCTGGGGGACAGAGCCCATCGCTTTAGATCAGTCTGACATGTGGTGCTCAAGGTACACGGTGGGGAGCGGGAGGGACAGAAGCCCGTGGAGCAGGTAATGAAGGACCGGGAACTCTGCAGTGAGGATTTGAGGATGGTACCCTGTGGGGATGTCTGAAAGGATTTCTGCAGGGAAAGAACCTGGTCACAACTCTTGGGACAGTAGCTCAGGTGCAGTGTGGAGGACCAAGGACAGTGATCGAGAGAAGAGAGGGGACGCCAACCGAGAGGCCCGCGCTCTCCCCTCCTGAAGCAGGTGCCAATCCCCCAGCACTGGGCCAGGGGTACTGGAGGCTGGGTTTGCCCTGGGGAATGGTCCCCAGCACCTCACAGAGGAGCTGGCCACAGATGAGGGCATGTGGCGTTGGAAGAAACACTCTCTGGGAGGGGAATGGGGGGCTGTCTCATTATTGAAGGTGGTGGGGTGCGGAGGGAGAACCGGGGTGTCAGGCGCACCGGAGTTCCAGCCCCAGCTCTTCCTCTCTGTCAGTGCAGCTCAGGCCAGTCACTCCACTGATCTGAGCCTCAGTTTCCCCTTTAGTGATATGGGATCACTAGCACCCACCGCACAGGGCTGCAAAGAGGATGAGCTGAAACAGCGGCTGTGAATGCCCCGAACAGCCCACTCCCAGCCCAGCGCAAGGACGTCAGACAGACGTGTCCTCTCTGTTTGGCCTCCAGAGGTCCCCCCCGAAATTCGATTCCATACCAAAGAGCATTCAGTGAACAAATCTGAAGATAGTCATCAGCATTACAGTTGTCAGGAACACTCTTGTTCCAGCCAAGCAGACTCTGCATTTTACTTTCACAAAACAGAAACACCGTGATTGAACACTGGGCCCAAACAGACTTCTTTCCGACAGTGGTGTTAGCCTCACTCACTCACCATCTGACTGGGGCCTCTTCAAAGAGCTGACAACTGGGTGGGGACCCGCTTCGCCTTCCCCAGGCCCTGTGAAGTGGGTCCCAATGGTGTCAACCCCACCTCACACATGAGGAGGCTGGACAGCGTAAGAAACCTGCTCCGTGTCACCGGCCGAGGGAGGCTGGGAAGCGGAGGAGCAGTCTGTGATGGTCATTAAGCATGGGGAGGGCCCTTTCGGTTGTGGAGCAGAATTCACTCTTAATACATCTGTTTTAATGTCAAAGGAAAGGCTTGGTTGCTCTTGTAAAGATTATAAAAGCTAAATACAAGCACAGAAAACTGCTAATTCAACGTCCTACTCAGAGAAGACAGAGGCCTGAGCAAAACAAGTCTCGCTGTGGGCTGGCGAATGAGCTCAAGCTTGAGCCCCAGTCTGTGGATGCCCAAACCAGCTGGCTCCTTGTTCCTGCCAAGAAGGAAGCTTCTAGAACAACTCTGTCTGGGTTCTAGGTCCTCCAGACATTGCTGGAATGCTTACCAACTATGTGCTTTAGGAAGCTACTTTACCACTCAGTGCCTGAGTTTCATCATCTTTAAAAACTGGATTAAAATAGCAACTTCATTGTGGGCCCTAATAACTGTTCAAAATGGCCATTACTATTCTCTTATAGTTAGTTTTGTCCCAGGTACTTTACATATGAAGCCACTTCTATGGTTCTGACCATTGGGAGGTAGGTGTGATCATCCCCACTTCACAGAAGAGGAAACTGAGGTCCACCTGGTAAGAAGACTTCGTTTTCGTCCTGAACATCAGAAGGGAGCTGTGTGATGTGGCCCTGTAGGGGTGTGTTCCTTTGGGATTTTCATCATTCGGGATGCACTGGTTTCCTTTTCCGTGCAGGGCCACAATGTGTTTATCCTTCAGGCTTTGGGGCAACTTTGTGGTCCATCTGTACTAGGTGCTCAGTGGTTATTGGGCCTGTCTCCTCTCTCAAGGAGGGAAGAAAGCCCATGAAGGCAGGAAGATGGAGTGGGATGGGGGAATAAACAGGGACAGAGGTCGGAGTATCTCTGGATGACTTGCAGGTGTGCGGACAGTTGGGGGAGAGGTGACCTTGCCACGGTGCCTTTTCTTGGCACATCTCTCAAGGATGTGCAGATCTCTAAGGCTGCAGGTGTTGGCTGAAGGGTAAAATGTTTCCTGAAGCCTCACAAAACCTCAAGAGAATATCTCCCCTTCTCCCCAACTTTTATTATATCTGGGCTCAAATTCCAGCACCACTGCATACTCCTTCTATGAGCTTGGAAACTAACCAAACTTCTCTGATCTTTCACCTTATCACCTGTAAATGTGAGTACATAATCCCAGGGGTAAGGTGTGTCTAGGACAGTGCTTCTCAGATTTGGCTGCACACAGGGGTCACCTGGAAAGACATATTAACTGTGACACCCAGGTCTGACCTCCAGAGAGTCTCATTCAGTTGTTCTTGGGTGTGGCCTGGATTTCAGGATTCGCAAAATCTCACCAGGTATGCAGTCAAAAACCGAGAACCTCTGCTCTACCTGTACCAGACACCCAGTTAATGTTGCCCCCCACATCACTTTAGTGTTAATTGCCTGTTCAAATTTAATTTTTAAAGACTTTATCTGTTTCTCAGGACAGCTCAAGGTTTCTTTATTTATGCCACCCCCATGCACATTCTCACATTGACAAACTCTGCACTTTCAAAACAGATGACTCAACCCCCAGCCAATCAGCCAGGCCCTTTATCTAGCTCTGGCTCCTCTTCTGTTCATCGGAGAGAGCCAATTGGTTCAGACACACAATGCCCTCCCGGAGACACCAATGAGAGAATCAAACAGACAGGATGATCCATTGTTCGCTCTCCAGCCAGGGAACTCCATAATTTGTCTCCAAATCTCTCTCTCCCAGTGTGTAAAAGTGCACATGATAGAGCCCCAGGTGCGCTCAATGGCTCTTAAATGGCAGTGTTTCTCCCACCTGTGTCCATGCGATAGCCACCTCCCCACTCCCCCCACACACCTTTGTATAAATGCCCACCTCCATTCCTCATGGACTGCACCCATGCCAGGAGGTGTCCCTTCAGCCAGGCGCTCATTTCCAGCCACACCTCCCCCAAAGACACTCTACACTGGTCATGCTACTTCCCATGTGTGCCCTCTGCCTTAAATACCTCTTCCTCCCATGATCTACCTGGAATGTTTGTACTCACCTTTAAAAGCCAAATTCAAATGTCCTCTGCAGCTTGCCTCGCCTGTCCTCCCAGTCCCCTCCTCCCCACAGCAGAGTTTAGTTGTTCCCACACCTCTGCTATCACAGCCTTTAGACACTCAGGAACAGCATTCACCATGAGGCTCATCTTGTGGGTTATACCAGCTAGGGATTTTGTCATCTGTCTTTTTATAGCCAACTTCCAGCACAGGGACAGGGCCTTAGCAGGTGCTAACCAAATGTGTGTTGGACTGCATCCAATTCTCCATCCTGAGACCTATACCAGTTGATTTTTGAAACAGCACCCCCAAATAATCAAGACCATTTTCTCTGTCACCATTTAGAAGCTTATTTGTATTCATCTGGCATGATAAAACTTTAAAAAGGAAGAAACGTGAACAAAAAAAATGAGTAAACACTTAACCATAAATCTGACATAAAGCAAGTGATGTCATGCCTCTGGAAGGAATAGCTATGTTTCACAAGAAAGGCAACGTATTTGGCTGATGCAGGGATGAAAGGGTTGGGGGTGGCATGTTTTGCCGCTTTATTTTCTGAGATGGGGGAGGGTGGGGACTGACTAGAAGAGACCTGCTTTACCTTTTCTGGAGCAGGCAGCTGTAAGTGATTCACCTCCAAGGGGGTGATGAGAGGGACCGTCTGGAAGCCATCCTCCACCAAAGGCGGCTTGGTTCCCTTCTCGCTGGGGTTGCTGTTCAGCTTCACCATCCTTAAGCCTTTCTTCCCGACCTAGGCAAGCAGTGGGATTCCAGTTACAGCCCGAGGGGAGGCAGGGGAAGAGAAAGCAGCGCTGTCTCAACCGCTCCTCCTCGGGCGGCTCTCAGTGTAGGGACCAGGCATGGATCTCCCACTGGATTTCCTGACATGATTCCCCTTCTCCGAAAAACTTCTGTAATCATCCAAATATGCCATCTGCCCACAGGGCTCAACAGTCCTCAAATTTGGGAAACTCACACAAAAATATATAGGCTTAAAAAATATCCAAGACACTAGAGCTTACATAGGCATAGCATCTCAGGGAAGAGCTTACTACCAGCACACAATTAAATCCTATTATTCTGGGTCTCCGTGCAGTATGGAAGATTTCACCTTACCACCACGGTTGCTATTTGATTCTATTGGTTTTCCTTCAGCAATCTCCCTAAAGCACAACAAATAACACTCACCATCTCGATGGGTAAGTGTGCCCTTTTACATAATATGTAGCTTGTACAGGAGACACAATTTCACAAAACAACCCCAAAAAGGATGGGCTTAAACCCAAACCTATTATTCAGCCATGGAATAACTCCATTTCCTCAATAGTGGAGGGCCATTTTTTTCCTTCCATGGAAAGTTAGCAAGCCCCATATTGCAAGATTGCCAACTACACAAACAAATGACATCTATTCCTCTCCAGCTCCCTTAGAATGGTGCTCCCGCCCCACCCCCAGAAGCCCCGCACAACTAAATGTCTCTTGTCAATCCCACTGATGGAACGTTATTAGCCATAACGGGGCTGTCGCGGGGGTGAAAGGGATGGTGGAGGGCTTCAGGTTATTGGGGAGTGGTTATCGCAAAAACAAATGCCTACTTACTGCGTCGCACTCTTGGGAATCCGAGCAGATTCAAGCCAATTTGAAGAGGAGGAGGACAGCCAAGAGTCCTCCCTCCTCGGCCGACTTCTGGTGCTGAAAGGACAGCGCTTCGCGTGTGTCTGGATTGGGAGCTTCTGAGAGCGGAGGCGCCCGCGAGCGAGCAGGGATGAGCTCCTGGCAGCGGCCCGCCTGCTCGCTGGCTCGCTCGCGCCCCCTCCCACCGGGGACGGGCTCCACACCATCTGTCATCTGGCACCACCTGCTGTTTCTCATGCATGGCCACAACCGGCACGGGACAAAATGGTTTCAAGAAAGTGGGAGGGATTCTGGCCACAAGCACACACAAAATGTAATACATCGTATAACAAACAATTCTTGAGCCTTTAGGAAAACTGGAAAAGCACCTTTACCGGGAAAAGGTGCCACCTCTGAAGATCTCCCAGAACAATATACTGTGAAACACAGTGGTTCGGGCCCTGTGCTGGGCTCTGACCTGGGGAAAGGAGGACTGGGGAGCTGATGTTTATTATCTTCCATGTAGGGGGTGGGTATTCCTCCGGGCTCTTTCAGACGACTTCCCTCATCTGCAAAATGCGATTTCCAACAGTGCCTACGTGGCAGGGTTGGTGTGAGATGGGAACGCGATGGCCTGGGAGAGGATTTAGCTCTGAGCAAGCAGTGCATGAACCACTGCTGTCTCCACAACACCGCTGTGATCACACGGGTCATGTAAGGTCACAGAGCTGGGAGAGCAGCAGGAACTGGGATTTGAGCCCTGATCCAGTGCCACGTGGTCCAAGTGGACAAAAGCATTTCTTGGAAGAAAGGAAGGGAGCATTTCCAAAAAGTGGAAGGGAGCGCTGGACACTCCAAACCTAGGTACTGCTGTACCCCGCCGAACAGGGTCCAGTGGCTGGGTTTTCCTCCTGACCTAGTGGCACACCCTTAGGTGAATTCTCATTGTAAATTGAAGATACTACCAGGTTGTTAAAAGGATTAGATGCATTAATATACATAAAGTGCTTAGAACATCTATAAGTGCAAAACAAGTATCTACTATTATTCAATTGTTAGATAAGCATTTTTAAAAATCATCTTACATTAGTCATATTTTAGTTTTCTAATTTACTAATTTATACTTTTAAAAATTATTTTCTTCCTCATTTCCTGAAGTTTCTCATTCTTCTCTTTTGAACTTTCTGGGACAATATCTAGTTTACTGATTTGCCTTCTTCCTGTTTGATACTAAAAGAAATTAATGCTGTTACTTCAATTTACCTCTGAAATTGTGCTGCTTTACTTTATTATCATTCCTCAGTTATTTTAGAACTAAAGGTTTGCTTCTCTGACTCAAGTCATCCAGTAAAATAGGATTTTTTTATTTTAATTCCTAAATGCTTGGTTTTCATTGTTGCTATTTTATATCTTTTGAGACTAGTTTCTAGTTTTATTGCATGAGGTCCAGAAATGTTTTCTGCACATTTTCTGCTGTGGGGAATGTATTAAATTTTCTTTGTGTCCTAAGACATGATTTATTTGTGTTAAAATTCTCTGAGCATGAAGAAATTGCATTCTATATAAATATAGATTTTTATACATAACTATTAAATCAAATTTGTTACTTGCCTCATTGATTTTTTTTTTACTTGCTTGATCTGTCAAGAAATTAGAGAGGGGTGTTGTTACTTTCCATTACTATTGTGATATTTCTCCTTGCATCAAAGCTATGTTATTTGGTACATATGTTCATGAAGTCACATCTTGTGAATTTTGCTTTAAGGAATGTAAAATAGTTTATTTGTCTCATTTAGTGTTTTTTGACTTGAATTCCTCTCTATCTAAAATACAGTTGTAAATCCTTCCTTCCATGGTTTCTATTTGTTCTTTCTAGCCTTTTATAATCAACTCTGACAATGGCATGCAATGTCTTATACTTGACATAGTTTTTGTGATTTCCTTCATTGTTTCCTACATAAAGTTTTTTTTTCTCCAGTTATTTGGAAGGAACACAGGTGCTTTAAAATTATGTCTTTGGTGATTTTTTTAATACGTCGAAACATATTTGAATTGACATTCATCTCTCAGCCTCAAGAATAAAACAAATTCTTTTTATTTCCCTCCATGGAAAATGAGATCATTCGGATACATTACGTGATTCCTGTTTGTGCTTCTCATTTCTCATGTTCTCATCAGATGTCAAACCTAAGTCTTTGTTTTCATTGATGCATCTTTTCCCATTTATTCCCATTTCTGAGGCTCTTGTCAGCACTGAAAGCAGGAGAAAAGTGAATACAATGTGAATCTTTTTCCAAATGCCTCAAACGATGCTTCGTGTGGAAATAATATTTTACATACATAAATTTCAATGAATCCGTGACACTCCTGTGATTGGTTCATTACCTTACGTGTTTTATTTTGTTTCCTCTATAGATACATCGCCAATGAAAGAGATGATAAAAGCACTTTAAATGTCTCATTACAAATCTTGTTAAGTTGTCAGCTTACGAATGTTATTCCAAATGTAATGGTGTGATAGGAATGTAAGCTTTTTAGAAACTTAAGAATCTCCCAGAGGCAAGCATGCTCAGACGCTGGCTAGGAGCTCTACATTTAAATTTCAAATAACAGTCAGAAAGCTATGAAAAGCAAGAGATGCTCTTCCCTCTCAAAAAGGAAATGGGTCATTGCCTACTTTTGATTTAAAAGGAAAAAAAAAAAAAGATGAAGGAGAGGCAGAATGGCAAATGGCAGAAAGGCCAGTTCAAACTTCTCCTCCGATTGGCTGGAAAGAGCTGAGGAAGGCAACTGTAAACCAGGAGGGCAAGCACTGCTTAGTACAGACAGGACAACTTACACAGAACCCTTCCGATGAAAGCCAGGGACTCCACTTAGAAAGCAGTAATTTGATAAGAATAAAGGCTTCTTGGGAAAGTTTTTGAATTTCGCCTGGAAACGTCCATCTTTAAAGGCATTCCAAGAGACTCCTTTCCTGTTAAACAATCCATTCATCTGACTCTTCTAACACAAGGCTGCCAAGCCTAAGTTGTAAAATAAGTCACAACTCAGTGGAAAACTTGGGACTCAGAGAGCTTTGAATGCAGGAAGTTTATTAGGGAGAAGGGAAGAAGAAGGGAAGGAAAGAAAGCAGACTTGGTCAGACAGAGAACTTGAGCTCAGCAAAGTGTCAACAAAGCCCTCAGCCAGTCTCCCAAGTGCCTCTGCGACTAGGATGGCCCTGTTTAGCTGTCCTTGGTTGAGATGTGGGAGGGTGCCCTTCCCCAACAGTTCAAGACCTTGGGCAGTGCAGCTCGCTCCACCCAAGGGCAATTCGTGGCCCAGGGCAGTAGCTAAGGCTGTCAGCCAACAGCTAAGGGACAAAGACTTTCAGTCCCGATGGGACATCTACCTGGGCAGCATAGTGTCGTTGTGGCTCTGTCCTCATCTGTCTTCACCCCATACTTGACAATCGCACCCCGCGACTTCAGATGCCATCCATATGCCTATAGCTGCTAAATTTTGTCTCCAGCAGAGAGATCGCTTCTCCACTCAGATCTCAAAATACAACCATTCCCTGGACATCTTCATTCGAATGGGTCAGAAGCATTTACCTGAATCTCCCACTTGTCCAAAACCATGCTCCTGGGCTCTGCCCAGAACCTGCTCCGCCTCCTGCGTGGCCCCACCAGAGAGCTGCCCCATCATGCACCTATCATTCCAGCCAGAAAACTCAGAGTCCCCAACATCTCCCTCACTCCTGCACCCAGTCACCAAGCCCTGACACTTCTCCCTCCCAAATCTCTCTCACATCACTCCTCTCAGGCCCCCATGACTCTTCCTCGGTCCCCTCTGTCTCCCTAGCTAACGTGTCCCCTGACAACTGTGTTTCCCTCCCCACCAGCCTACCTTGTATGCTATAGTCCAAGCAATTCTCGTAACGTGACTTCCTTTCCTAGAACTTCCCAGAGGCTTTTTAAAAGATAAAGACCAAAATCTTAAACCTAGCCTATCAGGCTCTATGATCTGTCCCTTGCTGACCCAACAAGGGTCACTTCCTGCCACTTGTCCCCTTCCCCTGACCTCAAACACACCTCCCCAGTCCAGAGATGGTCACATGATGTTTCCTCTGTGGTGCCCTCTTCAGGGGTGCTCTTTCCGCTCCTTTAATTGCTTAGGATTCTGCAGAGCCCTTGAAATATGACTTCTGCAGACAAGCTTCCCCTGAAACCCCAGACTACGGTATATTTGACTGCTCTTGTACATGCCCTGTGTTCTGTTCTTCTATGTTGAAATACCTACCCTTCTTTAAAATGACATGATCATTTGTGCCATTGTGGTTGAATAAGAATTGAGACAGAGTTCTTTTGACCTAAATATTGACAACCAGGAGGTGGATGGGTAAATTTTGGTTCATCCCATATGATGAAATATTGTTCAGTCATTAAAAATGTCATAGAACCCTGCATCAGTATGGGGAATGTGTATCATGTCCAGTGAAAAGAGGAATTGAATTGTATAGACATCTCAACTATGTGAAAATGTGAAGACTTAAAGAGATTAAAATGTTTACAGGATTTTTTCCTGGAGATTTTCATCTTTTCTTAATATTTTTTTCTCATCTCCCCACAACATTATTTATTTTTAAACTAATGGGAGAAAACATAAATAATTTTCTACTAGAGAAAAAAAAATCTATTGGGTTCTAGAAAACATACTTGTTTTTTTTTTTTTAAAGAAAAAGAAGTAGTGGATTTGTAAGAGATTGCTAAGGCACATGGTGGAATCGGAGTTGAACGTGAGGTCACCGGGCACCGTGGAGACCCTGGGGAAATTCCCAGCATGGCCGAGAGACCCTCTGATTCGCCAGGAAGGAAGAACAGATGGTAAACACCTATTCTTCTTCCAGCTTTACTGAAGTATAATTAATAAACATTGTATATATTTAAGGTTGCCCCTGACAACCACCATTCTAGTCTCGCTTCTATGAGTTCGACTTCTTTTGGATTCCCCATGTAAGTGAAACCACGCTGCACGTGTCCTTCCCTGCCTGGCCTATTTCACCAAGCATAATGTCCCCCAAGGTCATCCATGTTGACACAATGACAGAAGTTCCTTCTTTTTAAAAGACTGAATAATATTCCACTGTGTGTGTGTATCACATCTGCTTTATCCATTCGGCCACTGACACTCAGGCTGATTCCGTACTTTGGCCCTTGTGGAAAATGCCACAGTGAACGCAAGGGCTCGGATATCCCTTCAAGGGGCTGTTTTCATTTCCTTTGGAAATACACCCAGAGGTGGAGTAGCTGGATTGTATGGCAGTTCTACTTTAGAGTTTTCGAGGAACCTCTATGTTGTTGCCTGTGTGGCTGCACCAATTTACATTCCCCCAACAGTGCACAAGGGTTCCATTTCTCCACATCCTCACCAACACTCATCTGTTGTGTCTTTGGATAATGGCCATTCTAACACATGTGGAGGCAGACTTCATTGTAGTTTTGGTTTGCATTTTCCTGATTGTTAGTGATGTTCAGTATTTTTCTCATACACCTGCTGTTCTTCAGCAAAGTACAAGGACACGAGTGCGCCCTCCCGGGAGGTGGATTGTGTCTTCGCCCAGGAAGGAGACTTTAGTATTTGCAAATTCCCCAAGGAAAGTCCCTCTCTATGGAGAGGTTTTGCTTGCTTAGTTTTTTATGCTTATACTAACAGACGGGGAGAAAATTCAGCCCTCGCCAACTCATATAAGGAGGCTCTTGCTTCCTTTCAATCCATTCTCAAGACCGTTGCCAAAGTAGTTCCGTTAAATGTTAATCGGTTCATGTCCATCCTCTGCTCAAAACTCTCCAGGACCTTTTCATCGCACTCTGAGAGAAGTCATCTGAACAGAGACATAATCTGGTGTCTACCACCATCTTGCCTCCTCTCCTGCTGCTCCCTCTTCACCTCCTCTGCTTCACTCCCCCTTTCCTCTCCTCCAGCCGCAGGACCCCAGCCTGTACTCAGAATGCTCTTCTCAGGCTCCTTCCTCCGACATCCGCATGTCTGGCTCCGTTACTTCAGGCTTTTATCTCAAGGTCACCTTCGATGTGCAACCTTCCCTCCATCTGCCTGGGTGACACCGCGTCCCTCAACACACCCTCCTCTCCTTTACTTATCTCTGTAGTACTTATCTTTTAAATATACTGAATACTTTAGTTACCTAGCTTATTATCTGTCTTCCCCTGAAGACAGGCATTTAGTATGTTTTGTTCGCTTCTGTTCCCGCAGGGCCTACAACAGAACCTGCAACATAACGTGTACTAAATCAGTATTTCACGAATGAGTGGATGAGTGAACTAACGAAAGCCCCACTTGAACCTGACTCCTGAAGGGCAGCAGACTTGTGGCTGGGTGGGTGGCAGGCTCCTGGCCCTGCCCTCGAGCACTACGTAACTGAAGGCTCCCACCTTCAGGAGGGAGCAGGCAGTGCACATTTCGTAGCTCTTGTACTTGGTGTTACCTTTGCAGGGATCATTTTGGCTTTCAGCTGGTCTCTGTCTCTTAATGTCCAGAAGATTCCATTTCATGGTGATGGTGACTTTTAAAAAATAAAAGGTCTGGCTCCTGGCATATAGTCAGTTACCTGATACAATGAAGTGACATACTAAAACCCTGGGACTATGAGTCATCCACAGTCAACTAGACTATTTCCAGCTGTTTAAAAAACTCTAAACCTCACCAGATTCCAGAATTATGGTCCATGAGGACACATTGGGATCACCGAAAGACCATCTTGACAACTGACAATTAAATGAGGCCATTTGGGATCATATTGGAACACTTCCAGAAACAGAAGTCTCCCTCACACTCAGAATCTTAGAAAGTGCAGAACAGGGTAAATGAGGATGCATTTCATGAAGCAGAGCGGCAGGTCCTTCACTTGGGAGCCTAAAGGTTGATTCAATTTCCTGCTACAACCTCTCTAGGATAAAATGTTTCTATACACACAATCAGATTTCTAAAAGCACAGAGATCAGAGGACTCATTTAGGATTATCATTTATTATCAATAAAAGTAAACAGATTAAGCAAGTGGCTAACAAGTTTACCACGAGGAAAGGGGGGTAACCTGGGCCTGACTGCAGGACCCCCGGCAACATGGCTACTTCCTCACACTAAACTTGACTTCGAGAAAGTGCAGAGGAGAACAAATGAACCACCACGGCAGTCAACAATATGCATGGATTTTAGCAACGTAATATTAAAAGTCCAAAAAGAGTATATGCAACATAATATCCTCATTAGAAAATGAAACACCTAGATGCAAGTTTTAGAAAAACATGTAATTGCAATAAAACAATACAAAAAGTAAAGAAATACACACAAATTCAGTGTGGTGTTTATTGTGGCTGGAAAAGGCAGGGAGGGTGGATTGGAAGGTGCTGGGTGATACAATAAATGTAAGTTACTTTCAAGATATTGACAGCAAAGAAAAGTTGTATTAGGTTTATTACATTCTATTTAACAAAACACAGATTTAATACATTTTCATCGGAAATTTGTACATAAAAACTAAAAGATTTAGAGTACCTATCTAGCACATTTACTTCCAGGAAAGCCTTTGTTACTCCACAGTTCTAGAACAGTGAGACAGCATTAGACCCACATTTTAAATCTAATAAACATGGACACATTTGATAAGTTAAAACAGACTACTTTGTCAAGCACTGTGAGTCACATATAATATAAACCTACATTGAAATGAATGTAACATCTTCATTCACCTTCACCACAGAGCTTTATGCAGCATGAATTACAGTGTAAGCAAGTAAATGTCTCATTTTACAATGACTTAAGTTTTATAAACTAAAGTTTGAAGCTTTACCCAAGAACTTAGCAGCCCGAGAATTTACCCAGCACATTCCTAAGATGCATGACCCTCCTGGCAGGAGGCCTGTGGACGGACACTGCATGGCAGGCAAGGCCTAAGTCATTCGCCCAGGCCACGTGGCCTTCAACTGGTAACCAGTAGTCACGGAAGAACGTGTCGCCACAAACCCCACGCTGTTCTAGCCTCAGAGTAAAGAAATCACCACGAGAGGGAGGAGAAACGATGACTCATTTTACAGCCCCTCCTTCTGGCGCTGTTTCAGAAGCTCTGCATTATCACCACTCCGCGATGCCATCCGCAGAGCGGTGAGGAAGCGCGCCGTCTCAACGCCCCCATAGAACGGGCGTCGTCACCGTGATCATCCTGGATGGGAAACGGGGCCTTCCACCTCCGGGGGAAGAAGCAGGGAGTGTCCAGGCAGCTTGATCTTTGTCTCTTTCCCTTCTAATTTCTTGGGTCCACCTAGGACTTTGATATGATAGAGGGAGAGACACCACATGACCAAGGAGCAGAAAAACTGGTATAGGTCCTAGGTGATCATTGAGTAGAAAATAAAAAGATTTCACTGAAAAACACTTCTAAATTATTTTCAGAGTTCTGAATTTCTCATTTCGTTGACTTAAAGTAATGTATCTATTAATTAGAGGTCTGGAAAGGAAGAGAAAATGTCTTTTCTAATCTGTGCACAAAAGTTTTCCTAAGATATTCCATATTATAATAGAGAACATGCATAAATTTACTACCTTTCCTTAGGATGAAAAGATGGCTTAAATGACCATTTGTTTTAACACCCAAAATAACTTTTGCTGTGTAAATTGTAGGTTTTTATCATAAGATAATTGAGAAATTTAGAAAATGTGAGGAAGTCAAAGGTAATCTAAGTTTTATTTAGAAATTACCCCAAAATGAAGGAATAAATAAAGCCACAGTTGCAGCCTCATTAATAAGAGGTAAAGTTGGCCATTTTAAAAGGATGCAATTGTATTAATATGCTAATTTAAATTGCATGTGTAAGTTTAACTTAAAAGAAATGTATAAATATTAATTCTGTAAATAATACTTGTATGCATATGGCAAGAACGTTTAATGATAATGTTAACTTGCAAAGAAATACTATTAATTCATAGAGAAGGTGATTTTTCTATTCAACTATGTAAGTCCTAATTCCAACAAAAAACTCAAATTAACAAATAATTAAGATTCAATTTAAAGTTATATCTTTAAATTCTTCATAATCTTCTTGGTAAACAGATCCTAAATAAAAGATGAGAACTGAATCTTAATATGAAATGTATAATCAGTGACCACTGAAAAACTTTTAACATTTCTAAGACTTTATAGCAACAGTTAGTCACTCCCTCTCTTTCCTGTTTTGATAACTTTTACTCTCTCTAGTTGACCATAGAAAGCTTATGACTGGCTTGATGCGAACTCATATTTTTCTTCTCCTCCCTCATGCTTGCCGGTAACATTGGGGACCACTAGTGCAGTTTACAGGAACTGGCCACAAAAATGCGACACCACAGGCCTTCACCGCCCGGCCACTGCAGCCACTCACTGTCGTCACTTTGGAACTTCTGCTTCACTTGCGGGCGCTGAAACTTTTTAAATGTCCCTAGCTGTCACATTTCTATTGTATTTTCTGTACCCCAACACTCTCCCAGAACAAGGTGACTGCCCCCCTTTGTACTGCCAACTCCCTGATCTCCTTCAAGCTTCCGTTGAACTGCCCTCAGCTCCACAATCCCCTCAGTACTTCCCATTTCCCCCCTCGAAGCCCTCGCTGAAAACTGCTCTTCATCTTGGACACTGGCTGACATTCTGCTGTCAGCCCTCCCTGCCCTCCCTCCTCACCCTGAGGTGTCCACCCACTGCGCGACCGGCCCGGACCTTCCCGCAGCAAAGCCATCACACCGGCTCCGGTACCACACTTCCAGTTGCTTGCTTGGAATTTCCACCGGAGCACCTCACCATCACCTCAAATTTAACATACCAAAATAAAACTCAGCAGCTTCACAAAACCAGCTCTTTCCCTTGACTTCCTTATTTTTTACCTACCCATTCTCAAAACTCAGTAGTCTCTTTCTTATCCCCTCCCTCTGAGCATGCGTCTCCTCCCCACCCCACCACCACTCTTGGTCAAGTGCACTTCCCGGTCCACTCGGGCCACGAAGGCAACGCCGGGCTTTCTTTCTCACCTCATCTCGCTTCTCTTCCAAACTTTTCCACAAAATGACATCAATACACCGCTTTAAAATGTTCTGTCCTGATGATGTACGAGATATGTGCATAGTCTCTAATGTCTTTGCACAAAATACTCACTAATTACAAAGGGGAAAATAGAAACTATGTACATAGTGGGGAAATGAACGACTCGACCAATAGATCAGTTAACATCACCAACGAGGGATAAATGAAGATCACACAACTCCAAACATGACACTTGGAAAAGAGAGCTTAAAGAATGTTTGTAGCCAAAAATGCAAAATATGACTCAAATTATGAGAAGGTACCAGCAAGTTCAGACAGACAGTCTGAAAAATAACTGGTCTGTACTCTTAAAGAATGTCCACATCATAAAAGACGAAAAGCTGAGGAACTGTTACAGATTAAAGAAAACCGCAGAGCCCCAGCCAGGTGGCTCAGGTTGTTGGAGCGTCGTGCCGCACACCGAAAGGCTGAGGGTTCGACCCCGGTTGGCGGGGGTACGGGAGGCAATCGATCAACGTTTCTCTCTTACGTTGATGTCTGTCTGTCTCAAAGTCAATAAACATATCCTCACATGAGGATTAAAGAAGAAAAAAGAAAACTAAAGAGACCTGACCACTAAATGCAATACATGATCCTGGACTAGACCTCACAACACAAAAAAACCATTAAAGACATTACTGGGACAACTGAAAACAATGGAATATAGACAATACAAAAGTTTTACACCAATGTGGCATTTCCTGACTGGTAACTGCAGTGAGGTCCCATACAAGACACCCGTGTACCTAGGATACACACACACTAAAGTACTAAGGGTTCGCACCTGACACGCGTATGCAGACAAAGGAAGTACAAGAATGAGAAAGAAAACATGGCGAGATGTCAACAGTCAGCCACGCAAGGTAACAGTTACTCTGGAGTTGCTTGTATAATTGTTGCAACTTCTCCTTACACCTGAAATCGTTCAGAAGGAAAAGCTAAGACAGGTTGGTTCATTGCCTACTGACCTGACACAAACCTGGGCCCCGCATTCACACGAGACCCTTGGAAGTACAGTCAGCGGACCTGTGTGCCTTTCTTCACTCTGACTGCCCTGGCCCAGCTCTAACCAAACGGCACTTCCTGAACATCTTCCTGGGCGGCATGTACTTGCTCAGGTCATGTCCAAACATACTCCCTCCCCCACACTCCCATTCATAAGAGTCTATTTTCTCTTTTCTAAAGCACATCTTACTTCCCTTTTCTATTACTTTCCAAACCCCACCCAACTGGATGCAGTCTCTCCCTCAGAATTTAATGAGCCCAAATGATTAGTAAACCAGGGCACAATTCAAAAGAAACGGGGGAAAGAAAGATGATATGCTGTTTTAAACATGTGAAATTTAGAAGTAACTGTAGAACAGCCTACAGAAACTCAGAGGTACATGACCAGAGGCCAGGCGTAGGCTATAAATTTAAGGCTCATACACCCAGAAGGAGCAATTGAAGCTACAAAGACATGGGCGAGTTATCTCCGAACAGACATGGAAAGGGAGAGTAGGCCCAACAATCACTCCTGGGCAGCATTTGCTATTAGGTGGCAGCACAGGGGACAGATAAAAAATACTCAGAAGAGCAGAAAAAGAACCATGGCACAGCCTCCATGACATTAAGAAAGAAGGAAAATTGGAAGGAGTAGTAAGAAAATAATATTAAATGTGACGGCATGTTCAAAGAGAGAACTAAGCAGACACATGAACAAAAAGAAAAAACAGGGACCATGGAGACAGCAATTTCAATAGCATTGCAAGGATGGGACCCAAATGAAGTTTATTAAATTTCAACCAATATTTTATGAGTGCCCACTACGTGCCAAACACCAGTGTAAGGAAGGAAACTGGCTGGAATCAGCAACAAGTACACACTGGAGGTGGAGAAAGTAGGAGAGAAAGGGGAAATTGTAAAAAATCTGTATTTTATATTATACTTGTTATCCAAATAGACTCTTACCAGAAGATGATAAGGAGATTCATCTTGTGCAGTCTGAGTCT
The DNA here is from genome assembly GCA_004027475.1 of Anoura caudifer. Taxonomy (NCBI): domain Eukaryota; kingdom Metazoa; phylum Chordata; class Mammalia; order Chiroptera; family Phyllostomidae; genus Anoura; species Anoura caudifer. The sequence continues at coordinate 8,380 of PVKU01000901.1, read as the reverse complement.
AGAAACAATATAAAACATAAGGAAAATTCAAGTTGACCTCTAGGGACGGTTTTCCTATTAATAAATACATATTAGGGGACAAGTTACAACATTTTAAAAACATGATTAGTTTTTGTAATCTGGCTTAAAATTGCAATACAAAATAATGCATTACAAGGATGCCTTTTGTTTTTAAGAGGTTATTTCTGAAAAATACTGCATATTATCTTAAGTTGTTAAACAATCCATACGACATTGTTCCATGGTTAATAGAAGGCCTCTCGCTGAAGTACAACAGAAACTGACAAGTTCAAGGTTACAGCCAGAGCAAAATTAGATATAATCTAGTTTGGTTATTAAAGTAATTGGATCTGGAATAACACTCAGAACAAGGTCTAGGTTTTTTGCACATTGCCCTGCTTATTCAAACACCCTTTCCACCTAAAACCACTGACTACTTTTTCCTCCTAATCACCTTTCCTGTTTCATTCTCCTTCTGAACTGGGTAAGAAAAGTAAAAAAGAGTATCACGAATTTGGACATTGGCTTATATGCTATTCTTGTAAACACTTTCTGCTATTATTGATGCAATATTACACAGACAGTAATGAGTTTCTAGTGTTACATTACTTACAAAACAGCATTCTGTTATAACTATTATTGTTTTAAAATATTCCTCACAAAATTAAATCCTGCAGATTTACTGTCAAAATAGACGTTGTTGCCCTGGCTGGTGTGGCTCAGTGGCTTGAGTGCTGGTCTGTGAACCAAAGGGTTGCCAGTTCGATTCCCAGTCAGGGCACATTCCTGGGTTGTGGGCCAGGTCCCCAGTAGGAGATATGCAAGAGGCAACCACACAGTGATGCTTCTCTTCCTCTCTTTCTCCTTCCCTTCCCCTCTCTCTAAAAATAAATAAAATATTTTGTTTTAAAGTTGTCGTCAGGTGACTGTACTAAGAATCTACCAAAGCATTCATCATGGCAACACGTGTATCAGAACATGCATGTGAACGAAAAGGCATAACTATCATGATTTATCAATTCATGCATTATTATAGATTTTTTAATCCAATTTAATTGCTTGAGAATCCAGATCTTCCAATTACTTTACTAACTACACTAGATCATATCTAATGTTGCTTTGGCCACAGTATCAAACTCACTATTGATACAGCTTTAGAACATGATTTAATTTATGAGATGTTTTCCAGGAATGAGTTAATGACACCAAGGCCACAAGTCAAGGGCAGGTTTTGTTATGTATGTTAAATCTGAGGGCAGCATCCACGCGAATGTATAATTTTATATTGACATTGAAATGTGTTTCTTCATCAACATGGTTGAGGTCTGTAATCTGTATTAAAAAGTCGGCATTCAAATTCAGATTTAACAAACAAATGCGTTCCTTTTGCTCAGTAGACTCCAGTCGACATCCCCGCCCTGTGATCTGCCCTCCCACTCGCCCCGTGGGCCACTCCGCCTCCCTGTGCTAATGGTGGCTCCTGTGCTTTCCGTTAGGCTATCCGCTGGCCTCGTTTCAGCAGCTCTGGACATCATCTGTGACGATCAGGAACACTGCGGTTCTAACGTGATCCAAAAGCAACTGAACCGTTACAGAAGCTGGTCCTTAAGACAAGAAAAATTTTAACTTACTTACACTAGAGAGTCGTTGGCCTTTCAGCCTGAGTCTGTATTTTTCATTTTCTTCAAGCATTCTACAAATGAGTTTGTGTACTTTCTTCCACACAGAAACCTTAAAAAGACAGCACAGTTAAGGAGCACTGAGCAGAAAAGCAGGAACACGTTCCGACGGAGGCAAATGGGAGGGACTCAGCTGTGCTGCATGGCAGCTGGTGTTACCGTTATAAAGCAACGTTAGCACTCAGAGACCTAAAACTCAAGTGCATTCTATTCCCCACAATCACTGAATTCTCTGATTTCCCCCCAACCTCCCAACATCTCCCCTCTGCAGTGTTTAAAGTAACCGTCCTGCATAAAGCTTCCTTTCCACGGCTGTGTCTACAGAGCTCTGCCCGAATGGTTCCAACACACTTTTGTTTGGAGAGATATTGGGTTAGCCAAAAAGTCCATGTTTTTCTTCTGTAAAGTAAGACACATTTTTCATTTTCACCAATAACCTTACTGATTTGGACATTTTGAGTATGTTGGCTATCTCCCACATAGAACGTTGATTGTTCTCAGTGAACGTCTCCATTTGATCGCTGTCAACTCCAACTGGTCTACCCGACCTTGGAGCGTCGTCCAGCAAGAAATCTCCAGCACAAAGCTTCGCAAATCACCTTTGACATGTTTACTCAGTCACAGCACCTTCTCCATACACTGCACAAATCTTTTTTGCGTTTCAGTTGTATTTTTACCTTTCTTGAAATAAGAAAGCACAGTATTCTGAAAATGTTGCATATCTTCTCCCATCTTCAATATTAAAATGGCTACATGAAAATTCCCCAATTTTGAAACATTTTTAAAAAATGCATGCTTAGTTTTTTTAAATAAGCTTTATTAAATGATATGACAGCTGTCACAATACAATCTAACAACATTGTTTTGAATGATGTTAAAGACAACTAAGCACTACTATAGCCATCTTATGGAAAAAACCAAGTGAACTCTTCGGTCAACTCAATAATAAAAATAATGAATTTCTATTCCTATGTCTAACCACTGGGCAATAATTTGATTTTTAATGTATTTTATTCTACATAAGAATGAAACATTTCTGCTAAGACATACCAAAGCAAAATAACTAGAGAGTGTGAATGGACTAGAATAGAAAACATGAGGACTATGAAACAACATAGAGACCTGAGCTCACATTCAGGTTCGCCACTCACCAGTTGCTGGATGTGGGCAAGTGTTTTAACCTCATCTAGGACTAACTTCATATATTAGGTTACCAGAATTAATAAAAATATATGTAAAGCACTTACCCATGTCTGGCATGTAATAGTTATAAGTAAATATTGGCTATTGCTCTTTTCTTCTCACCTAAGAGGGATTGGTTCTTGGAAGAAATATTTCTTAGTAGGAAGATTAGGTGCTAACCCAAAATGCATTTGGTCAGTCTCCTTGAATGCCATTTACATGCTATAGGTAAATTATGACTCAAACACCAAGCTCAGAAAATACGACTTTATGTGTCATTATCGACTAACAGTTTCTTTGAACTGAAGTATAAACATACAGTGGAAATCAAAGATGAGTAGAGTGACTAATCTTGAATGTGTTTAAAACACTCAAGTTACTGTAACATTTGGACCAGAGGTGAAAAGGCTTCAGCAGGAAAGTTTCGTCCTTGTCAGCTTTCCTGCTAGACACTGCTGCACATCCCTTGTCTTTAAAAGAGCAATATGACACCAGCAGTTACATGATCCTTTTCTGTGAAATCCATAATTTTCTTCTTACATTACATTATCTGTCAGAGTTTGTTATAGTCTATGGAACATATTTTCACACTTTGAAAAATCTCCCAGTGGGTTACATTTTTATTAAATAAAATGTGTTTTATACCTTCAAACCCTGCAAGGACTATTCTTTATGGTTAATAAATATAATATTTCCAAACCAAGTTCCATTTCTGCTAAATTAATTTTATTTTCTCATTTCAGTAAATCAAACTTTTCAAAAGATGAAACTATGTTTACTATCTTGAGTATCTTCACACATTTAGTTTCAGCGAGGTTAATCTAAAATTCAAATACTGCTCATTCTCCTTTTCTAGAATATACCTTTTTCTTTTTCTTCATTATTTTGGACGCTTCATTGAAAGGTATGGGAAAATCATACTTTTTAACTAAAGTCTTCTGGATTAAACCTAATATGAAAAAAAGAAAGAAGAGGAAATGTCAATGTCAGTACCTATTTTAAAGCCGCCACAATCCTGAGAACAGAGACAACTATAAATGCCTCTTGAGCTCTCTCTGGGGAGTTCCACAATTGTTGGTATATTTCTGATCACGGGGTAAGGCCAGTTTTCCAATTAGCTAATATAACCATGGCAAAACAAAAAGAAAAAAAACTAGAGATAACCTTGGAAGTGACTAGGAAATATCCTTCCCTTTCTGATTTGAAAGGCAAGCCCCTAAAAGGTCAGCAACAGTAAGCAAATACCAGCACCCCATCCTGCCCCCATGCACTTCTACGATCTCCTTTCTTCTACATTCAACTTTGGATACAATATGCTTCCAACTACACAAAACACCTGCGGTTCCTCACATATGCCTTGTGCTTACCACCACCACCCCGACTCCCCACCAGCCTTTGCACTTGCTTTCTGTCTAGCTAGAACACCTTGTGTGTATGCTTGTGTACACACATACGCACATGCACCAGGTAAATTTCTACCTGCTCTTCAAGATTCAGCTCACACGTCACCTCCTCCCTAAAGCCCTCCCTCAAGCCCACACAGTCCCGCACAATGCTGGCTCCAGAACACCTTAGAGCACTTAGCACATTTTTACATCACGTGTTTATATTGCGATTCCTCCACTCGGCTGCGACCTTCTAGAGGGCAATGGCTTGTATGTCTTATTCATCTTTCTGTCCACACCACCAGACACATAGAAGACACTAATAAAAGTTCCTCAGCTTCCTGACTCCACTCACTGAACCATGCTGCTGTCCCAAATACCGACTGTTAGAAGGGCTGTGTGTCCAAAGACAAAACCGTAAGACAACGGGCATGTGTTCCCTGGAAGCCTTTATCATTGTTCTCCTTTTGTCTGGAACACCTCCACCCCTTCCTCCCGGTTCCTGCCCTGCTTGGCTTCCTCCTATTCCCTCAATATTCAGCTTTCTGGAGCGTTCTCTGGTCTCACAAGGCACCCTGTGCTCAGTCCTTATAGGATCAGTCACAGTTCACCTGGGGAGTGTGTTGTATCCTTCATGAGAGATCCGGCATCTAATGCCTTATGAATCAGCTGTATAATAAGCACTCCATCTGTTGAGTAAATTCGAACACGTTCTAAAACGGCACTTGCCACTTTGTGAGAAGCTCGCTGCTGACTGTGGGCGGGGCACAGACACAAGGCTAAAGAACACCGACTCACGTGATGAGAAACTAATTCCCTTCCCAATACTTTGTCAGTCTTCTGATTACATCAAGGAGAAATCTAGGCTGGAAATTAGTACATCATTATGACTTCCCTAGGACTTGCTGACCGCTCTCTACGACCACAGACAGCCTTCAGCAGACAACCTACTGGGCTATAATTTAATCTTGTTTTGCCTTTATTAGATTGTTTTAAATTAACTTCTATTTATGGCCAATGGTACAGATTTTCCACTGCGGTAATAATATAAAGGGTTCTAAAAGGAAATTTAGTTGAGAGGGAAAAATGCACCTGTTTAAATAAATATGTTAAGTAAATGACAGTACAGATGAGTGTGTGGTGCAGGAAAATAACTGAAGCTCTGCTCTTCCTATACCCGTCCAACCAGAGGCCTGTGACCTTTGGAATACTCTACTTGCATCATTCCCAAATGTTTTCTGTTTGAAAGTCTTACCTAGCCAAGACACACACTCCTTGAGCTCAGGACAGGAGCCATCAAGTCTATTTGTGATTAGATGGGGATCGAGAACACGTCAAGGAGTAACACAGAGAACACAGAAAAGAGAAGAGATAAAACTATTCCTCCCCACCTTTGTGTGCCTCACAGAGGCCACTCCCATGTGTGCCAGAGACTTTGATCGGACCTGTGTTTCACCTCTGCCTCTAGTCCTCACTCTCCACACACTCCGACCCAGTCAAAATATACTTCTAAGCTCTTCCCTGATCACTCACCATTGCTGATCCACACACGGGACTTTGTTTACGTGCTTTTCCCACTGTGATTTCCTCCTGTCTCGGCACCATGTGTAAATCTCATGCAGCTTCCACCACCAGGAAGTCCTCCCTGATTCCCTCACCCCCAAACTATTCACCACTTCCAAAGCATTTATTTGTACCTCCACAAGAGCATTCATCATCCACTATTACATGCACATTATGGCTGTATCTCCCAAGTTCTGCGCGAAGAGGGAGCATACCCTCTTGTTTTATTTAGTCTTGTTTGAAATGTTAGAAGAGTTACCCGACTTGCCTGCCCTTGGATTTCTAAACTCCACTACATCTTACAAACAGCTCACAAGTTTATCTTCCAGAAGTGTACCTCTCTCTGAAGGTTTCACTCTACCTTGCAAAAGTCCTCAGTGACTATAAAATTACAGTCTCCAAGGGAGGGAAGAAATAGGAGGGACACTAGAAAGATACCTACAGGAGACGTGGAGTGACCAACAGAGTGATTCAATCCACCCTAAATCTTAAAATACTAAAACATAACCGGGCACAACAGAGCTCAGACTACAGGTAAGAGATTTAAAGGGCTAGCCACCATATACAGTACCAAGCACACTATTGAATGGGGCTGACTCAGTTTAAAGAACAACAAGAAAAGGGACAGTCTTCCAACTGCATGGCTTCTGGAGGAGAAAAAGCAAAAAGGAAGGATCACAAATTAGGTCACAAAGGAAACATCAGTAACACACATGAAGTGGAAATGCTACAAACAACACTCTCTGATAACAACACAAGAAAACAAGAGAGCTCCAACAAAAACCAAACAGAAAAGTCCTGGAAATTTAAAAAAAAATTAAATCTATTAAGAAACTCTAGGGCAAGAGGGGTAATACAAACTGAAATTACAGAATTTTAAAAAATAGTGACAATGAGGGCACTGCATAGTAGAATCTAAGGTTTTTAAAATAGTGATTAGAAAATAATTCATTGCTCTAACATTTATATCAATAAAAAGAATAAAAATAAATAAAATGTGCTGCTCAAAAAAAGTATAAAAAGTATAAAGCACACTAAAAGAAAGACATCTAAGAAAACAGTAGTTTTATCTTTATTATATTCTTTATCTTTATTTATTAACGAGGATAGGACTAAACAAAATGTCTCATTGATAAATCAAAATTCTGTTTTTTAAAAAAACTAATAAAATAGACCCCAAAAACTGGCTAATTTGATCAAGAAGAAGGTAGAAAGCACATACTTCCAGAAAAAAAGAAATGACAAGGGGAAAATAACCATGGAAACAGGGAAATTTTCAAAAATCACGATACTACTGTGCAGACCTCTATGTAAATAAAGTTGGAAACATAGATAAAATGGGTAATTTCCTAGGGAAATACAGATTACCAGCATTGACCCATCGGAGTTAGAAAAATAGAGACCAGTTTTCATAGGAGAGATAAAGTTACTACAGACTTATCCCACAAAAAATAATATAGCCAGATGGTTTCCCAGAAGAAATCTACTAAACCTTCAAACACCAGATAGTCCCAGTATTTTATAAATTCCAGAGCATTGCAAAGGAATGAAAAGTTCCTAATTTGCTTTATGAAATAAGTATAACTCTGATACCTAAACCAGATGAACAAATAAAAAGAAAGGAAAATTACAGCTCACTATCTCTCACAAATACCAATGCAAAAATCCTAATCAAATTATTAGCAGAGCCCCACAATACTTTATGAAATAATACATCCTCACCAATTAGGATTCATTTCAGGAATGCAAGGTTGGTTTGATATCAGGAAATCCATTTATATCCTATGCCATGTTAATAAATCTTAGGAAAAATGTTTATCTCCATAGATCTGAGAATGCCTCTGACGAAATCTAACAACCACTCCATTGTGATTAAAACACCAAAAAAAAAAAAAAAAAAAAAACAACGAGCAATGCTTTATAATGTTTTAAATACAGGTACCTTAGTCCTGAGGCCAGCACCTTGTTTAATGGCGAACAGTAGCGGCATCTCCCCAAGATCAGGAACAAGGCGAGAATGCCCACAACCTCTGCCCAATTCATCAACACTGTACACGAGGCATCAGCCTACGAAAATCAAACCTCCTGCCAGCCTAAGAATGGGTAAAAACTAAAATGATCTTTTTATGAATAATAGCATCCCAGGAAAATCATGAGTGTCAACAGTAACACTAACTCTGGCAATAAAAGGATTCGGTGATGCGCTAGGATCTGGGGTTAACAAACAAAAACCACTGGGCTATGCGGAGGAAGCCAATCAGGAAGGTTCACACACTGCAGGAGCCAACTTCTTCGAAGTGTCCAGAGCAGGCAAACCTGAGGAGACCGAAAGCGGTCAGGTGCGTGTGGGGAGTTCAGGTGTGGGGAGCACAGGGTGCTAATGGGCGCGGCTTTGGGGGGGTGGGTAACTACAATGTTCCGAAACTGGCGGAAACTGGCGGCAGGGAAGGTTGCACAACTCTGTAAAGAACAATGTATCGTGCACTTTAAATGGCTGAGCTGGATGGACTGTGAATTACATCTTAACAAAGCTTTTTTTTTTTTTTTTTTTTTTTTTTTTTAAAAAAAAAA